>JAPYZS010001044.1:0-27235 GCA_030522925.1 Trissolcus japonicus | reverse complement strand
ATACGGAACTTCATAAATTTGTAACTTTTTGTTTCAATTAAACAGTTAATACACCTGACAAAGAAGAGGCGGTACAGATTTTGCAAGACGCACGAAAGGTAATGCGGAAGTTTCGTTTCTGGGCGACTTCCGCATCACGCGGTTGAGGATCTGAACAAGTCCGAGAATACATGCATTTTTCCAGCCGGGCAATTATTTCATTTTCTTTGACAATTGCACGACAAATGTTTTCTTGCCTAATTTGGTACTGGGAATGGAACTACGTGTTTTTTGTATCTTTTCATGCGAGAGGAAACGACGTTCCGTGTCTATTGTGGGGGCTCACAAAATGGTTAATTAAACGAACGCCAGAGATATCAATGCCGATCGGAGATGTGAAAGTGGCTTCCAACTTTTGCGATTTCAGGAAAAGCTTCTTCTTCGGCCCGACCAAAACAAGAGCGCCGATGGATTAGAAATTCGTGCGTTATATAAAACTGGAGTATAATCATGATATGGTGCGTGGGGAGACGCGCCTCCAAGTCAAATTCACGGCCGGTTTGACATACTTGCGCGTGTTTGGGCTCGGCTCGAATTGAAATGAACGTTCAAATTTATGGGATATTAATTTCACTGCGAATAACAGAAAAATAGGCGTTCCTTCGTGCGCCATATAATTTTTTGCTTTATAACATGTGAATAGGTCAATTTAATTAGACTGCCGTTTTAATTACTATTTTTTTTATTTTCAAATTTTTCTTGTAAATTCATAAATTGCTTTTTCATTTACTTTCAAATTTAAGAGATTTGAAAAAAGGGAACAAGACATTAATTTATCCACTTTAATTTTGAGAAACGAATTTTTGGATTCAAATTAAATTAAAAGACGTGCAAATTTTCGAATGCCTTCTTTTATGATCTATGACGTACAATGACTCTCTGATATGCCATAAGGAAGTCGGCAATAAATTCGAATTCGAATCACCGCGCGTACATGAATTTTCGTCTATAAAAGTTAACATTTATATTGAAGAAAGATTTACGGTCTTGAAATAAAGAGAGAAAACTATCCAAAACGCAGGAATAATGTTTTAAATGGCGGCTCTGAGGTTCATTGAAAATGTTTGACGGTCTCAAAATTTGTGCTTACTATAAGACATTTGTTTTTTGTTTCAGGTGAGTCGAAATTTTGCATTACGTAACATCCTGTGACGAGAAATCGTAAGTATTCTTGAAACACCATTTGGCCTAATGAGTAATAAATTCAAGTTTTAACAAATCCTTTAAACTTGATATTACTTTTGTTTCTTGTCTTCTGTTAACTCTGTGACGAAAATAATGTGCGAACACTTTGCACACATTTGAGCACTCAACCGCCGCCCTGGAAATTTTATCTTCGGCTTGTAATTATCTTTAATTACGATAATCTTCTCTTGGCTATGCGAAATTTAACCGCGATGACTTTATGATGATTTTATAGCAAGAGCAAAATTACATCCGAGCATATACATTTACTAGACTGAAATGTTTTTTAATTAAATAATGTCAAAGATAATTTATTAATAGGGCATCTATATTTTGGCTATTAGTTATTTATTTTTATTATGATGAAGTAATAAATCGTAAACGATTTCATAACTGGATTGTTAAAAAATAGTTTAGAATAATTGGGATAAACAGTTTATGATTTTTTTAAATTGGGACGAAAATTTGATCGGACTTTTGTAATTGAAAATGACGTTGAATGCTAATTGTGAGTGTTTGAAATACGCACCTCGGGGCTACGGGGTTAATTATCATTTTCACGTCTTTTAATTATATACCCTGCGCCGAGTGGAGTGATGGCAATCTTCACATGACATCATCATTATCGTAAAGACCATAAGTGGTCCGAATATTTCATCATCGTGCAAATTTCATAAGATGCGCGTACTTTTCAAAATGCATCCCATCGTTTTATTGCTAAATAAACCTTTGATTTATTAAGATTTTTTTCACTTCGATTCTAGTTTCCATTTGGAAAAAAAAATGACATTTATGGAAAACAACATTTTCAAAACAATTTTAAATAGTTAAACCAGAGAACAAGCGACAGTTGGCAAACGACCTTGCAATTAAAAAAAAAACGAAAGTCCCACAGCAGAGTGGACAGCAAAATTTTTGTTAGTTACGTCACCGTCCAAGCGGCACATCCTGAATTCCTAAAGTGAAACGCGTTACATATTCGTCAACAAAAATGTCCTATCATCGGTGGATTTATGTAACACCGATGTTTGACATCTAATAAATCTATCTAATTTTGATCTGACGTCCGAAGAAAAACAACAGAAAAAAATAAAGTTCAGTCTCTTTCATTTTTTGTTCTAGCAAGTCATTCGTCTGGTTGACAGAGAATATAAACTCGAGATCAACGTTATTCTCCGATGACTCTTGCGGAAATGATAAAAATCAAGGAAACAATTATTTTGTGGAGCATGTTTACGTAGCAAAAAGCTGCTGCCGATAGTAAAACGAAATTGTACGTGATACTAAAAAAAGAAGAACAACTTTCGCCCGGTTGTGCCTCTTTTTAAGTATTTTATTATTATGTAAATTCGCCGTTTGCACATCGAGGGTTTATGAATCGGACAAAAAAAGGAGTTCCAATTGTTGAGAAAAGTGTACTTTTACTCCCATTAGGCGTTTGCCGGCAGGTGTTGTTATTTTGTTCCCTGGAGTAAAAGCGTGGATGCTATTTGAAAAGTCGAAATTACACAGAAGTGAGGTAACTTTGATGTTCAACGGTTATGCGATATCTCGTATTGTTTGGATAATGTGATATCAATAATGGAAATTCTTTGCATAATCAATTATGAAATTCTATTCATCCGTTGAACGAGAAATTATTTTAATCGTCTACAAATTTTCTTGTTTCGTAAATCTTTACAGAGCCTCATTTCGAAAGGTAAAAATTTTTACGCAAAAATTTGTTGTGAAAGGAAAAACAAATTTTTTTAATTTGATCCCTGAAAATGTTCTAAGAGAGACCAAAATTATGCCCCAAATAATTTATTAGCAATATTTAACTAGTTTGCATAATCGGCATGAAAGTAAATTGAACTTTCTTTTGAAAAAGACGGAAGTAAACATTTCGACTCGTTCAGATTACGTTTGTTTCATCAATTAGCCTACACGTAACAAAGGAAGTAATGCGCGATTATATATTTTCAGTTCACCTCGTGAATGTATCATTATCGAGCCATTTTGACAGATCAATGCACATTCTTCTCTTTTACTTTGGATCTTGATCGTGAGCAACGGTATTCGTATCCTTTTGTTTATAAAAAAAATTGTCCATTTTTGTTGACTTTAAAATTATTAATTTCAACAAATTCTTAAAACATTTGTTCGAAGTCATTCAAATTAAAAAAACTGCAAAAAATTGCAAAAAAAAATAAGATTCATAATTAATTTTTCACTTATTATTTTTGATAAATTTTTTTTTATCGAAGAATTATTTTTGAAAAAAAAAATGATTTAATTACCTCTTTTTGAATCACCGATTCTTTCTAGGATTAAAATATGTAACCCCCAAACATGATCACAATTGATTAGATAACACCAAACACTTGCTTGATCTTCACGAAGCACCCTTAAGATTGACACAACTTTGTTGGAAAACACGAAAGAACAAGTGCGAACTCGAGAGGCCGGAGGATCATGAACTGGAGCGCAATTCTTGTGACGGGACAGTTAGCCGGTAGCGGAGTGAATTTCCAGACAAAACGACTAAGGCCACCACCGAGTTGTACCCCGGTGCTGTACCGTGTCGATGTAACGTCCCTACCTTCGCTTTTCTTCGGGTCTTTCTCGAAGACTCCGCCATGCTTTGGCAGTGAAAGTATATTCTCTTCCTACCCGGCAAATACACCTCTACCAATTCTTCCTGGCGATGTGGTAACAGCTCCGCACACGTAGTTTACGTGTTCTGATTGCACTCCTCTATTCATGGGCACTTTGAGATACGGTCTACGTGACGCCAATCACGTCAGGGTTGCAATCCAAATACATTTCTTCACCTTATTCCAGATCGGATTAGAGAAACACGAATTCATTTTCTTTTTTCTTAGAATTTTTTTAATCAAAAACTTTTCCCAATTTGGTTCATTTATTCGTAACGTTCAAGACCCAAAATTTAAGCAACATTGACAAGTTGAAAATTCAATTGAAATTTTTTTTTATAAATAACTAAATAAAGTTGAGAATGTGAAAAAAAAAGATAAATTATGTCAAACATTTTTGACATGAGATTATTTTGTTAAGTATAAAGTAATTTGAAGGTTGCAAAGGTGAGATCTGATGAGGCGCACGATTTTCAGCTGTTACAATTCAAAATCGTTTATGTCTGGTTGCAACCTCGGATTAATTCAAGTTGAAAGTTACGATGGACAATTTAATCAGGGTTAAACCGTTGGCTAAACTACCATCTGCGGAGCGTTCGCTTTTTGCACTCAGGCTCAACCAGTTTCCACGAGAGAGATTGGGAAACACTTTTTGCTCAAATCAAGAGTCGGACTTCTAATCATAGTATTTAATCTTTGTTTTGTACAAATTTTTTTACCCCCAACCTGCTAAGTTCTTGGAACATTTTACATTACAACTTTGTTGAAATTTCACTTGCAAATCGGCCAATTTAGATTTCGTCAATTTTTTCCTTTCCTCTTCTGGGATTGTTGAGTCTGTGAAACGAGGCTGGATGATAAGCTCCGTGAGCAGACGATGGTTAAGAAAATTGTACTCGAGCTCTGTTAAACTAATTATATCGTGCGATTGCCTTTGAATTATATTTTATTATAAAATGAGATGTTTGTTGAAATTGGAACCTTTTTTTTTTTATTCATCGAGACATTCTTGAGAGATTTTTCTTATTTTGTTTGTTTATTATATGTTTGTTTCTGATAGTTTGATGAGTTTAACAAATTTCAAACATTTTTTTGATTTATCAAAATACTTGAAAACGATTTCACCAAAATCTTGCTAATCGATTAATATCCATTGCAAATCGTCACTTTCGATGCTTGGTGTTTTTCCAGTAACGTAACACTCTTACATATGTTACTTAGACAGTTGTTATAAATGACAAGGTGTTTCTCTTAAGTTTGAACAAGTGCTTAGTGAAACGTTTGACACAGTGTTACATTTTAATTTGGAACGTAATCCTACCTCTATTAATGATTCCAATGTCTTTCCAAAACGTGGTCCATTTTTTTCTATTGATTTCAAAAATAACTCTCACTTTCAATGAATGGACAAAAGCTTCTATATATATATTAGGAAGAAGGGAAACCACTCAAACGAAAGGGAAATGTCTGAGATCAGTATGTTTACTGGGCCTGGCCATAAATAAATCAGTTCCGCCAGGTAACGTAATGCGTAACAAACATATAAAGATATTCTTGACATTAAACTTTGAATTAAAGTCAAAATCCGTTCACGTGTGGGGAAAGAAAGTTCTAATAGTGATATAATTGGCGAAAACAAAGCGTGAAGATAATGAATAAATAAATCCATTAATCCAATATATAAATATTCAAAATAAAAGGAAACGTCTTCTTTTCATTTTTTTACATTTTTGGTTCGTAATAGACGGTATATCAAGCACTAATTGAAGCAACTAATTGGATTTAGGCTTGGAGTAACCATTAATTAATTCGTGATGTTAAAAGATCATTTTCTTTTCTTTTTTTTTTTTTTTTTGAAAGTTGAAAATTAACTTTTTTTATGCAAATTTCTTTGTATTTATTCAAAATTGATATTTTCTTTTATTTAAAACACATTGGAATTTCAACAACTTCATCTCGTGCCAATGCAAAATACGTTGTTATTTTTTAAAAAATTGTATTTACATTTTCTATTTAACATACAAAGAAAATTTTTCGTATGCGCGTTTACACTGTTAGAAGAATTTTTTTAATAAAACACAACTGGTGGTACAATGGTAATGACTTTCGCTCTTTTCATGCGGCCAGATTATCAGGAATCTTGAATTTCGCATGTATACAATTAATCATACCGGGCTTTGAATTATTCAACCGTCAGCTTGCAGTTTAATGGGAGCCCGAATTTTTGTTCCTTTAATTTCGCCCTCCGTCAGAGGGAGGAAGTTCGAAATAAATCTGCAGCACGTCACACAGGGAACGTTTAACTTCCAGCGTTGTCTACTTTCGTTTTCACGAAAATTATCTTTAATATCTACATGCAGCACATTGGTCGCGTTTTTATATACAACACAATGCAACAAGTCTTTATAATTGAACTGACACGAACAAAAACACTTTACGGAAACAATAAAAATCCGGATGATGAATAAAAAAAGGCGTTGCGTGTTAATGAACTGAGGATTATTAATTCTTTATGATAGGATCAAATTTTAAAAGTTTGACTATGATTAAAATTACGTAAGGTGATGTTCTAGAGAACAAATATTTTTTCATATAAAAATAATAACAATAAATTAACAACAATTTATAGTTTCTTCGTGATGAAGAAAAATTTGTTATTGTTTTGGTCAATAAAAAATGTAATATTATATGTTTAAATTGATTACTTAGAAAAATGTTTGAAATTAAAAAATAATTATTTTGAAAATTGTCACTTTAGGAAAAAGATAAATGCAAAATGTGATTATAGGGGGGAGGAAAAATTCAACCGGGATGGAATTTCTATTAACGCACATTTTCATGGTATATAAATAATGATTTCACCGCGGGATTATTAATTATACCGATCCACGCGGTTATGATATGTGAATAGAGCGAAGCTCGATTTTTGTCCGGGGCGCTTTATGTCCTATCAGAGAGGACTGGGAACGAATTTATTAGAGAAACTTTTGTGCTTAATGATACCGATATTTAATTGTTTCGAGGCCAAATTTTTTATTTATGAACAAATTCAATTAACAGATCCGCGTTTAATGAGTCGAAAGTCAATCGCAACAGCATCAGTCAACAGTGTACAGATCGCCGTCTAAAATCACCAGCCTGAAACACTTCCGGTAGACACCATCAGTCAGGAGTTATGAATTAATTAACTCCAACCTTTGTCAAGACGAATTTCGCAACTCTGCAAATACGTGTCCGAGTGTTTTACCAAACAAAGGACAGTGTTAATATTTTACTTGCTCAGTTTTCTTTTCAACCCACCTTTGTCAATACGTCATTATTTAAATACTTTTTTTTCTTTCTAAATTACAAATGACTCCGGGCATAAGTCTTGGTTTAAAACAAGCTGTCTCACGAATAGCCATATTTATCGTAGAGAAAGTGTCACACGCATAAGATTATCGTACCCAAATCAATCGTTATAAACAAAACGAACAAATCATGACAAAACATGCATAACAATTTTTCACTACTTTTTTTGCACAATTCTCTATGATACAAATTATGCCAACTTATTTTGAGTTCTAATCAAGTTATAATTTTTATATTTTTTGCAAATATTTATTATATAAGTTATAATAACAAAAAAAAGTCAAAAAAAGAACAAAATAATTTTGCGAAAAAGAAAATGTTTTTTTCGAAAACGCTATTCATATTCACAGGTGTGTCAGGATGGAATAAAAAAAGGATTCTTCTGTTTTGTAACTTGCGCGTTCGCAACAAAAGCTAATCGCTGTTTCCGTTAACTTGTCTAATCGCGACTAATTCATGAATCACATGCATGTCCAACCGCGAAACGCTCCAAGCCAGAGGCACCTTTCTTTAGTTCCAGAGTTTCCTTATTGTGATGATACTTTATTTTCTTCAATCATTAACTCGCCTGGCCAATTCAGGGATATGTTTCAACACCCGCATTGTTCTACTATTCATTACATAAAAAAGATTTTCAACCTCACAACGAAAGTTAAGCTGATATTAAATTTTCGAAAGTTCTTTGAATTCTTCAAATCGACAACTTTTGGCTTTTTAAAAAAGTTGAACTGATGCTCCAATTGTTCAAAATATTTTCACCGGAACAATTTTTTGAGAATCAAACTGAAAAAACAAACAAAATTGATAGATCAGGTTAGAATAATAAATAACACGATGCAGTATTTTTATCAGTTTTTTTTTTGGCAGTTATGATGGATAGGTTTGTTATCACTCTATGACACATGCTGTGCAAAACAGATTGTCCCGAGAGCGTACGTGACAGACGGACTTTTGTTTCGGAGCTTATCTAACAAAGAAAGATGGAGAGGAAGAAAATGAAAGCGAAGAAATTTTAATGGAGGAGAACAACATTCGTCACAGGGGAACCTTTCTCTATTTATACTCATGGCGTTAAAATTATAGTGGCGCACACGATTGGCATGCGTAATTATGTCGTTACATACCCGTGCTACTTACACGCAATCGACTTACAACAGAGACAGCGATCTGTCAATTTGACATATCACTTACCGATTTTTGCATACAGTCGATCGACCAACAACCAACTCGCATCATTTTTTTCCCTTTTTTTTCAACTCCTAATCTGGGATTTTCAGAACTCAACTTTCTTCCGCAATTAGAGGGTGTTTCAGGAAGATGAGAAACAATGAAGAATTGTACAATCCGAAAAAAAGAATATTTGGATTAATGGCGTTTTAATTGGAGATTTAATTAAACATTTTTGTACCGTCGGATGCCGTTTCCTTTTACAATTTGTTATTTTCTTGACCGAGTCATTTTAATTGCTAATTAAGACCGATGTTATTCGGTGTTATTAGGATTCTCGTACCAGGTTAATTCTCATATTTTTATATCTCTGCCCGGTCGATAGAAAGTTTTGCATATGAAATTTCATAATTGAGCAAAGGAGTGTTATCGAATAACAATAATGAACAATTTCTGAACAATCTTTTCATAAGAAACAACCTGTGGAATGAAGTTTTAAATTGTTCAGAGTTTCAGTTTGGGTCGTTTGGTAAATTGCAGAATTTGCAACGCTGTCTGGTGATCGATGGAGAAAAAATGTGTCATTAAAATCATTGTAGAAGACGGTACAACATTGTGTAATCAAATTGCAACATTTCTTCACCCGAACGGGCAATCTGAAGGTACAGAATGTCAGACAAGATATATGTCAAGTACCTTCTCTGATTGCAATGACATTTGAGATGCAATTTTTGAAATTGGGATGACAAAAATGAAAGATCGGTTGTAATAAAAAATAAAAACTTTATTTAATGTGAAAAACAAATCATACAATTTATGTACAGAGCGACCGAGCGAAGTCACACGAAGATTGTACAAGATCTACAACAAGAATAAAATTAAAATGATCATTCATATCTCATTGAGCAAAACGAAATATCGTCGAGTCTCTGTAACCATCCGAGACGCAATACCAACAATCACAATCATTCAATTAGTCAATTAAAAATAATCATTGAATAATAAATAAATGAATATAACATAAACCGCTTGCATCTCGACACAATAAAAACCGCGCCTTTACGTAACCAACTTGCCGGTTTAACCAACGTCTCGGCTGCAAAGTGATCGTTTCAATTTACACTTGATTTCTCGTCAGTCACACGGAGGGGAGGCTTATTTTTCATCAGACTCTTAAGATTATAAACGATCCCGATGTACGTTTTACACTTATTAACATAAAAACCAAACCGGCCACCTTTCCCACAAAGGTCACTCGCTCGTCCAATTCGACTTTCAACTAGAAATGAACTGTTCATGTTAATTTCTCTTTCAATCCACCAGCACGCTATTTGTAGCTCTATCATTACGCTGATGTAAGACAAGATATACAAGCGAGGAAACAAATTGGTCATTAAGACTCGCTGCAAAGAACCCGAGTCCACACTCGGACGGTTGTTACAAATTTGATCTGTCGGCTGTATAAATTATAATCGGAGTTCTCTCAGGTAGTCAGCTGGGGTCAACGGTTCGTCGCTATTTTATCACTCGCGCCGCAGTTTCAGCCAAGTCTAATCGCTCGCTTGACCTTGCTTTATAATTAGGTAAATTCTAAGACTCTAACAATCGCTGATTTATCGCATTACGAATTGCGGACGGAATTAATGTACTCATAATTTGCACTCGCGCAGCTAACAGACAGCTCGACATAAATAACTTAGTTCAATCGATAGCATCCAGTGCCTGGTCATATAATAAATAAACCCGCGGAAGAGGAACAGGTATTGTGCGCTAGGCAAACATCATAAGTCATTCCAAGTGCTCCGACATACACCCCCTTTAACACTCCAGAAAATAACTCAATTGAATTGAAAAAAAATTGTTAACCTAGCTTAATTAATTGAACTTGAAACAATCAAACTCGTTTCTCATCCAGAAAACAATTATTCTTGTACCAATCAAAGTAATCCTTGTTTTTTAATTGAAAAATATATTATTTCGTTTAGTTCATGAATCATGTATGCTATTTTCATGTAAACGCTTACTTGAAATTATCACACAAATAAGAAAATAAATATTAATGTTTAACTTATCATGTTTGTAACTATGCCAGAGTGGTGTTTTGATTAATCTCTTTGTTCATGTTCAATTTAAAAAATGAAGACATTATGTTCTAGTGCGAATCATTCATTTTCATCTCAATGAGTACTTTTCACGAGTGTTGATTACGTTTGATCCCTCACCTCGCAACGCCCTTTTTCTTGACCCGCCAGTCCTCTTTGATCATATCGCTAACTTTTTCCCCTATCATTATCACCGGAGCGTTTGGATTGCCGCTCACAATCTCAGGCATGATGGAAGCGTCCGCGACCCTGAGACCTTTGACGCCATAAACGCGCAATCGCGGATCAACAACGGCGGTCGGGTCGCTCTTGGGGCCCATCTTGCAGGTGCCGGTCGGATGGTAGATGGTGAAGGTGAAGTGCCTGATGGCACACTCCCAGTACTCGTACGTGTTGAACGGGAACCGCTGGCAGCCCGGCATGCGGATGGTCAGCGGCCTGGAACCGAACCTCTGCATCGAGGACGAGTTGGAAACGGCAAAGGCGATCCTGATGCCCTCCACGAGGATATCCATATCCCTCTTGTGGGTGAAATAATTTGGCACGATCTCCGGGTAGATCATCGGGTTTCTGCTCTTCAACCTGATCCAACCCGAACTTTTGGGTCTGAGGAGAAGGGGGAGGATGGTCCAAGTCTCGGCCCTAAGCAGTGGTTTGTACATCGTATTGTAAACCGCGTCCCTCAGTCCCAAGATCTTCCTGATCTGGTCGCCGCCGTCCGAGTTGATGGAACTCGGAGCGAAATGGAACTGGATGTCCGGCCAGTTGCCCGACTTGTCGGCGAATTTGGAGTTGACGAAAGCCAACCCCTCCACTCCAGGGGTGGTCATGGGTCCCCTCTCGTGAACTATGTACTCCATCATGGTCGGGAGGTTCTGGTACCGGTCCTTCTTGAAGGTGATGGGATCGTTGACCAAAAAAGTCAACCCTCCCAACCCCACGTGGTCCTGGAGATGATCCCCCACTCTCACGTCAGAAACAACGGGGATGTTAAATTTTTCAAGGTGTTCCCTGGGTCCCACTCCTGACAACATGAGCAGATGCGGCGATCCGATGGCCCCGGCCGAGAGGACGATTTCTCTCCGACAGCGGACGATCTGCTTGACACCCGCGCGAAAGAACTCCACCCCCGTGGCTCTGTTCTCTTCGTTGAACTTAATTTTGACTGCTTGTGCGTTCATGGCGATGTGCAAGTTGGGTCGGTTGCGCACGGGTCGCAGGAAGGCCTTGGCGGTTGAGCACCGACTGCCGCGCCGGATGGTTCCCTGAGTGAGCATGAAGCCCGTCTGATTGGCGCCGTTGATGTCCCGGACCTCGTACCCCAACTCCGTCCCCGCTTGGATGAAGGCGAGGGACAGGGGTGTACGCCAGGGAGGCTCCTGTACTGTTAAGTAGCCCCCTGTCCCGTGGTAGGGACTACGTGCGAGGTACGGGTTTCGGTTGTCCTCGGACTTGATGAAGTATGGCAACACGTCGTCGTAACTCCAGCCTGGGTTGCCCATCCGCGCCCAGTTGTCGTAGTCGAGCCTAAAGAAAATTAAACAGATCTTAGACGATTATCTAAACTATAACTATAAGTATATAAAATCTATATTTAACTACCCAAGCAAAAATTTAATATATGCAGACGTATGTGCGACATTTATGCAACATATATGCGACATATATGTGACATATATGGCGAATCCTGTAAATGATTGCATACATGTCACATATATTCAACATAAATGCAACCATATATGTCGCATATATGGAAGCATATATGTTTTTTTTTGCCTGGGTAATGATGTTGTCTAAACTATACTGGACATGCAGTTTGGTGAAAGTGCATCAATACCGCGGAGATAAATGAGCCAGTTCCGGTGTAAGAAATACTGGGAATTTATCGGTAAAGCGGTAATTAACAGCTTTGGGAAAACTGGAGAAATAAGTGCTCGGACGATAATCGACGCGGTGGTAACGCGAGAAATGGGAAATGTGTGGGAATATTGCGTTAGAGGAAAAGACACCTAAGTTGAACTGTGACGTGCGTTTGTTATTGTACTAGGCTAATGGCCTGATTTTTAATTTGATTAAAACAATTGTTACTACTCTCCTGACTTTTACTTGGACTTGTAAACAAACAGAGATGAACTCCATCTCTCATCTTAATTAAAACAATTGCTCAATTAGACTAAACTTTTATACTAGACACAATTATGCAAACAATAATTATCATTAAAACAGCAATTATTTGCTTATTTGTTTCTATATTGTTTCTATATTAGTCATTCTACTGACTTCAGTTAACTGCTATAACAACCATAATTGCAATTTACTGACAATTGTCGGGGACTGATGGGGCGATTAAGTCTTGGAAAATTTTAGAAATAGTAAACAAATTAAAATTTTCTTTTTACTTATTTTTTAGTTTAATTTTTTAGTTTAACTATAGTTTTATTTTGTAAAAAAATTTAATTAATTAATTACTTCGTTATATAGGCTATTTTTGTAACTCGGCTTTTAAAAGCTTTTAGTTTTAAAAAGTTTGAAATTGAAATTTATTTTTTCAGATGTATTTGAAAAGAAAAAATAAGTTTCTTTTTTTATTAACATCTATAAATTAATTTTATTATTCGTGCAGATGTATTCGATTGTTCGTTGATGAAAGAGTAATGATTCTTTTAAAAGAAAAGAAACAAATGATCAAGTTCGTTGACCGTTAATTGTGGTGGAAAGTGATGTGTTTGTAATCCATACCAACGGAACAGTAATGTGTAAACATTAAATACCACTTCACATCACCAAAAGTAACAATTAAAGCATCCTCTGTTAATCAAACTCCTTTAGAAAGTTGCGTATATTACACAAACTGCATTGAATCATATTCTTTTTTTCTTACTCTTAATTCAAACTAAGATGAAATTTCTACATCGATACACAATTTTGTCAAAAACAAACTTTGAACTTTTAAAAGTTTTATTTGAATTCTTCAAGTGTGACCCATTTCTCAACCGGATGACTTCAATGTTGTAACAGTAAATACTACATTTCTTTCTGATTGTTTATCGTTTTTCAAATCATCCTATCAAACATTTACATTTCGTTTGTAACATTTTAAATTACCATTTAAAAAATTAAGTGTCAATTTTAATTAAATTTAATTTTATTCCTCTATTTTGAAATGGAAAACATTTTGTTTTAAATGTATATAGAAAGTCTTCAGTTTGATCTTTTAACCATGAAAAATACAATTTAATTTTTGTAATTCATTAAACAACGATTGTAATTTCTAATTACAAAGTACCTATTGCCCCGGACGTAAACCATGGCATTGAGCACACTACTTCCTCCAAGGACTTTTCCTCTGGGCCAATTGCATCTATCCCCGACCATGGCCAAGCAATAGGCGGACGATGTAGGAGGCGAAGTTTGGTACTTCCAGTCCATCTCGGATAGTTGCGTGTAAGCCGCCAGCGCCGGCACGTCCGAGATTTCGTTTTCATCGCCGCCAGCCTCCAACAGCAACACCGTCCAATTTGCGATCTCTGATAATCTCGATGCCACTACTGCACCGGCGCTGCCTCCTCCCACCACAATGAAATCGTACATTCGTAGCAGCTGTAAACACGTGTTTATGTTAATCCATTACAATTTTTATACATTAAATTAAAAATTATATTAAAAATAATTTATTATGTAAAAATTAGAATAATTTTGAAGGAAAAAGTAATACTGCAAAGTCAGAAAAATTAGAAATTCGTCAAGTAGGATTAAGTTAAAATTGAACTTACCATTTAGAAAAGTTTTACAACTGAAATATGATTGTGATTTGAAAATTTATTTTTTTGAAATTGTTCATTTTTGGAATTGAATGTGTTTACCTCTTTAGCATCCACCGGATGAGATTCGGGATCCGCATTGTTGTAGCGAAAAACAGTAAAACCAACAGCAAAAAGCGACACGAGACTCCAACCAAGTACAGTTGCTGTTCCGGCCAAGGTGGTCAATCCAGCCGGCATTTTCGTTTGGCCACCGGCTGCGCCGGTAATCCCCTCGCGGACATGCGGCAGTCGCGTATTTGTCTGAAACTAAAACACTCGGATGAACCAACCAACAAGATGCAAATGCGACCCCCGGCTATATAAAACACGACAATGAGCCGGCGGGATTTTCCAGCGGTGCAGCCGAGCCGACTAATCCGCGCGCATAATGCTCTCATGAATATGTATGCCCGAGAGTACTTTTTCTCCGCGAATCAAAACGCGGCGCGCAAAACACCCAATAATTACAGAAAGTCTCTTCTCTCCTCCCTTTGCACGCGCGCGTTTCTCAAAGTCATTTTCGAGAGCAACGAATTTTATATATTTAAAAGAGACGCGAGGCTCTCTCTACAGGCCTGTCCTCGCCGCTTATCTATATTAAAACAGTTCTCCTTTCGGTATCCATGACTTTCTACGTTAAGCATAGCCGTTGCCTGAGTCGCGGCAAAATCTACGTTCTAAATAAAACACCGGCCGCATTATATTATTTTCCCTTGTTCCAAGACGTGACGCTTTTTCATTTTATTTTCATTCCGTGACCGCAAACACACGTTTCCTCGCGGACCCACATTGTAAACCAACTTGAACCCTCCATTCAGAACACGACTTGACGTTTCCAGTTTCTTTTTCCTATTTCTTATTTCTTTTCTTTTCTTTTTTTTTTTTATGTTTTTGTATTTCCGGTTTTTTGTGCTGTCAAATTTTGTTTAGCTGTCAAATCTTTTGGGGTCAATTTTTCTTTAATTTTTCTTTTATTTTTCGCACGAAAAACTTACCGGTTACTTCTGTCACCAATCCGGAGGCTTCATTCGGAACTGAACTTTCGCAAAGTGCATCTTAGAAGCGCAGTTTGTTTGTCGCGAGAACTCGGCACCTATTCAGCGCACTTGGTAAAAGCGAGCACACCGCATAGTTTGGAGAAACGGTGTGCACCGGCTGGTTGGCGTGTACTGCTTGGCGAGCGCGAGAGTGAAAACCAGTCTGGAACCCACGAGGGATCCCCACTGACACCTTTCATTGCCAACTTCAGTCAAATCACGCGTCAGCCGATTCGCGATTGACACTCCACTGCCAACACCGAGTCCCACAGACACGCAATCGCATAATGAGACGCGACAGAGAGAAAGTTCACCGGATCATTGTCTTTATTTTATTTCTTTTTAGTTCGTTCATCCTCCGCTTCTTTTTTTGGATCATCGAAACTGACGTGAAATTATGATCGATTGCGATGGGATAATTAAGGTGATTAGAGTCACAGATTTTGGCAGGATGAATGATGTTGATGATTATCTAATTGGGATAACAATCTTAGTCTTCGCTCTAAAATTATTTTGATTTCATTTTTAAGATTTACTTTTTGTATAGTTTTTATGGTTTTACCTGTATTTATGTTAATTTACAGTTGTTATCAGAACTGCAAATTCATCTTGAAAATTTATGGACAAGATAAAGGAAATCATCTGTTCCATTTGAAACATTTAGTTTCATTAACCCAATCATCTGAAAGATTTATTGACAGCTGGTTAAACTTAAATGACAGACAATGCGCCTCCTAGACCATTTTTATGACATGCAATGAAAAAACACTTTTTCATCTTCCAGTTATAGGCTCAGTTTGAGCTTTATACATTTCTTTGAAACAAAACTTTTTTTTTCTTGCAAAAATAAGTTGACATCTATAATGTTTTATCAATCCAAGAATTCCGTCCCAGTCATCATTTTCACTCTGCTCGTTATGGCGTTACTTTGTAGAGAAAAAAAAACAAGCCGCTGAAGCAGAGAGCCTGAGACTTTTAATATAATCCCGAGAGTTTTAAATTAGTGAATACATTTCGCGCTCCGTTTAATAAATTGAAGATGCCGTGAAAAACTGCACGCATTACGCTCTCTTTTGGTACGACTTTTAAGGTCGACAGTTTTTCTTGCAGTTTTTCAAGGTCATCCAAGGTCGTTCGTGAAGGTGGGACAAAGAATTTCAAATCCAAAAGAATGTCCTCCCAAATTCCAAAGAAGTTACATAAAGAAAAAAAAGTAAACTCAAAATGTTATGGATCTTTTTTTTTTCTTTAGTAAAAAATTTTGTTTACGCCAGATATATGTAAAATGATCGTGATCACGTTCGATTTTTGATTTGTTGGCGCAGATTCGGCCGTGAAAGTTCAGTTTCTCTTCTTTCACTTTCATCATTTCGTACGGTGGCGCTGGTGAGATTAAAAAAAACGGGTGTTTCGGAAGTGTTATAGGCGATTTCGGAAACGGGCGTCCAATCGGCGCTGGGCTTCGGCTGCTTGGCGCTACATCTTTACCGTGTACGATCTGTCACGAACGGCTTGGAGAGGAGAAACCCATACGTGATTATTATATCTCGTTATGTCAATTATCGTATGGAGAAAAATGTATTTTTTTATTCAAAATTTCGTTATGATGATTCTTGATGGCCGTATAATTTTATTACCCACCTTTTATTTTAAATTTTACATACAAATGTTTGCATTCTAATGGGCACGTTTCTTTTGTTTCAGGTGAGTTCGAATTAAGAATCGCTGATCTACATAAACTAGGGCAATTTTGTACGTAAGAGCTCAATTTTAAAATATAAATAATTATAACAAAAACTTGAAAAATGAAAATATAAAAATTTAAAAGAAAGTTAAAAATAAAATAATGGATGAAAAAAATTAGCATCTAACTGTTTTTAAATATTTTATTTATGCAAAATTTATTTGAATATAAACTTTTTTTACATAAATTATTATTAAAAGATGTGACGAAAATGATGAACTTAAAAAATAATGATTTTTCATTAATTTATTGGACCGAATGAAATTTTGCTGAACAAATTAAAATTAAACAAACGAATTTTGAGCTTTCTTTTAAATGCACAATGCCAAGTGGAAACAATGTGATTATCCTCGGAAGTTGGCAACTGTGCTGGTCAATTACGCAGTTATCACCTCCTTGATTACGTGGAGCGCTGTCTTTCTCTTCACTTTCGTGAGATTCGCGAGCGTACTCTAGTCGAGCACTTTCACCCGATTCGCATGGCGGAGTCATTCAGCTCGCGTCACATCACAAAAGGTGGAGATCTGGCAGCAGAATGAGACGAAGTCACAATCGAACTTCGAACGACCTTGACCGTAAACTTGCCGGCAATATCCCTCTGTCAGCTGAATGCGCGCATATCGCGATACAAAATCATCCAAGAAAAAGATGCATCAACATTGTTTATTCTACGAGAGGGAAAAAAAGAAACATTTTTTTTCTCATACTGTCGTATTCACAAATTATTCTTCCCTCGGTAAAATATTCATTATTCAGCGTAAACCTGAATCAGAGAGATAAAATCGGTTGTACATAACCGATTTTGTTCCATTAAAATGTTTTATCACACTTTTAAAAGCGGATTAAGCAGGAAATTAAAAAACGAGAAGAAAATTTAAAACATAAAAAATTTGAAAAAATGATATTTTTATGATTTTTGATTGTTACAATAATCATCTTGGGCAGGTGGTATTAGTATGTTTTAGGTAAATAAATCGTTTGGTAATCAATTTTTTATAAAGGTATACAAGATAGCGTGACAGGAACTATTTACTAAAACACATATCAGAAAACGACGAAGTTCGTGTTAGCGATAAAATAATATTCTCTTCTAATTCACTCAGGAATATATTTCTAATGGGATGGCAAATGACGAATGACCACTCGATCAAATTTAACAACCAATTAATTTTATGACCAGCAACTTCATTCTCTTGGAATTGAATATTCTCATTTTGTTTTCAAATTTTTTCAAGGGTGATAAATTGATTACAAATTTGTATGCAAATAATGGTGCCAATAACTTTCTTGGGGACTGTACGAAATAGGCGACAATTTCGAAATTGCATTTCTCTTGGACTGACATTCATTCGCGTTTTGAATTTTGATCATTGACGGAAAGAAAGAGTAATTCCGGAACGTTCCGCACACGCAGGCACACTCGTCCTATTTACATCCGCATCTTAGTGTAGAAAGCAATGAACGGGCGTTGATAAAAAAAACGAAATGACGTGGATTTTCTCACGTATACCACTCTCCGAGATGACAAAATAAGTTTCAGCAATTATCATTGAGTTTTCATTCACCGGTATAATATTAAGTGAAAAGTTGCATTTTAAAAGCCGTATAAAAGCGGTACAAAAATGCCTGGGCAATAAACAAAATGGTTGATTACAATTAAAGGATAATTTTTTCGAACGTAAGCCAATGATTTGTTACTAAAAAAATGTTGAGATCGGTTTTAAATTTCATTTCAATTGATTTTATCGGTTTCTTTTACAAAAAATCGGTAACGAAAATCTGTAGAAATCGGCATGAAATTTTAATCTTCTTTGCAGAGATTTAAATAAAAAATGTTCGTTATCTGAAGATAAGCTTGTTTCATACAAATCATCTTGTCAAATTAATTTACATACCGATCTTGAATAAAATCGGCACCAACATTATCGGCAACAATTCTTTTCTTTCTTTTTCCATCGAGCTTGACGACGTTCGCCCAAAGATCGCGCTGAGAACGTCATATCTAACCGGTTACGGTCAATAATTTTATAGATCATTGATAATACAGGCACCTTTGTGAAAGAGTTACCTCAGTCTTACATACCGATCATCAAGAAAGTGTCAATAATGTTGTAAGATTGAAAATCATATCCACCGGTTACTATATCTACATTGAACCGAGTTACAAATTTTATGGCGGATTAAAAAAATTACTTTCGTCATATAATTATTGATCGTATTCTGTACAAGTGCATAATTGATCACATGAACCACTTGGTGCCGAGCTCCATTTATAAATTAACTCGGTGGAATGTATATTATGCCTACGAAAGAGGATAATTTTGCAACTTGCACTGACCTCTCGGTTACATAACGAAAGCAGGTGAAATTGACTTTTATTTCGCAGAATGACCGTCACGTATACGGTGCTCAATATTCCGAAAAAGTACTCACTACAATCTCGTGAATAAATCATATAAATCACAAATTGTAATGAAAGTAAGAACAAAAAATTGCGAGGAAATTAATTTGCAAAATGTAATGACTGATAAATTAGTGATATTGAATTTTAAATGTGCATAAATTTCGGTATAGGGTATCATTTTAAATAATATATATCATTTTGTCTAGTGACATTAAATCCATTACTTTTTATTACACATTTGATTCGATAATTGATTATAAAATGATTTAAACTACCATTTTCAGGTACATCATAGCAGAGACCGATACGTAAATCTCTTTGCAATGTCACAAACATGAATGTTTGCTCACTTTATCGTACACTGTTTACAAGAAACTTATGATTTTTTTCATTTTCCCTCGAGGATTAAAGGGGACAACAAAATTCGGATATTTTTAAACGTACAATTTTTTATGTCCCAAAAAAAATAATCTATACAAAAGTACAACTTAAACATTAACTATTAATGCCTTGCCTTAACAATGATATACAATTATTAAATAACATTCGTTCGCAAATCGACCTCACATGGTAGTAAACAAACAATTAATATGCAATAATAAATAAGATTATACGTTGGATTATAAATAGGCAAGTAAAAAGGATACATAATTCTGAAAAACCACAATACTCTCATATTTGCAGTAGAGCATGTCGTTGCAAAAGGTTTGATTGTTGTGAAAAAAAAAACAGTTTAGCAACACCGTGAAACATTTTATTTCGCGAGCTGGCAGTGATGTAGGAAAATTCGTTCCAGTAGACACCTTTGGTATGCTACCTAATTACGGATTAAGTAATACAGTCTTTCATCGCTTCAAATCGTGTTTCATTTTTTGAAGTTAAACAAATTAATCTTTCCAAAACATGCCAAAAATCTACAATACCTGTACACGGATCGTTATTCTTATCAAAATACTTGAGCAACTTTACATAATATACAAAATTCAACCATTAATCCTAAGCTAATCAAAAAACAGCCAACTTAAAAAAAAGTAATATTCCATGCAAAATTGTATATAAAATTTCATATAAAAATATCCTACATTACAAATATACAACCTATTTACAAGATTACCCGGTAGATTCCACACATCGTTAGACCTTTTTTGTACAAAGAGCCAACTTGATAAATTACAATTTACACGTCAACGCTGACGGTCTGATTGTCAAACCTGAGAGTCGCTCTTTTGTACCTCCTTTGCCACTGTTGTTTGATCATATCCGACCCTTTCTCTCCAATCATTATCACCGGGGCGTTGATGTTGCCGTTGGTAATAGTCGGCATAATCGAAGCATCTATCACTCTGAGACCTTGGATCCCATAGACCCTCAGTTCCGGATCGACGACCGCCATGGGGTCATTGGCAGGTCCCATCTTGGCAGTGCAGCTCATATGGTAGATAGTCATAGTATACTGACGGATGGCACAGTTCCAGTAGTCATCAGTAAACAACGGCAGGTGTTTACAATTCGGTACCGGTTTGCTGTGAAACCTCGCTCCGAACATCCTCATGGTTCTGGTCTGGCCGAAGGCAATGGCCGCCTTGACGCCTTCCCTCAAAACGTCCACATCATCCGGGTGGGTCAGGTAGTTATGGTACATCAGCGGGTAATCCAGCGGGTTCCTTGACTTGAGTTTGATGAACCCTCGAGATTTGGGCCTGAGCATCATGGGAAAGACGCCGAAGACGTCGCGGTTGTTGATCTTGCCGAAGACCTCGTTGTAGAACTCGTTGGTCAACCCGTGGGCGTTTTTCACTTGGGTGCCACCGTCCGAGTTCGTCGACGACGACGTCAGCATGAACTCGATGTCCGGCCAGTCGTCCGACGCGTTTGCGTACTTTGTTTTGATGAAGCCGACCGCCTCCAAGCCAACGCTCGAAGTCAACGGCCCGTCCTCCGTGATGGCGTACCTCAAAACAGTGTTGACGTTGACCAACCGATTCATCACGATGCTAATCGGATGGTCGATGAGGAAGGCCAACCCGCCGACAGCTATGTGGTCCTGCAAGTTCTGTCCCACGCCGGGGGAGTCGTGGATCACCCTAATCCCAACGTCCTGTAAGTGTTTTCGGGGTCCCACCCCTGACAACATTAAAAGTTGGGGCGAATTGATGGCGCCGGCGGACAGAATCACTTCCTTTCGGGCGTAGACCACCTCCTTTCGACCGTTTCGGAGGAATTCCACCCCGTAGGCGCGTTTGGTCTTGGGATCTATGAGCACTTTGGTTGCGTGGGACCATAACGCCAGATGGAAGTTGGGTCTCAGTCGGATCGGCCGGATGAAGGCTTTGGATGTGCTGCACCGCGTGGCACGACGCATCGTGTATTGGTAGAGGGCGAATCCCGTCTGTTGCGCGCCGTTCACGTCAACGATGTCGTAACCCATCTCCTCCCCGGCTTGAAGAAATGCGATCCCCAAAGGAGTATTGTAAGGAGCGTCTTGGACGGTTTGATAACCTCCTGCAAAATTTAATCAATTCAATTATGAGTTCATGACGTGATTCATAGGAAGCGAGGTCGTGAAATTTGGATTTTTATTTGTGGGTTTTCGGTAGGATTGGTGGGTTTAACGAAACATTAAAAGGGTCAGCGTAAATATTATAACTTTGAATGCTAATTTATTTGCAGTCAAATATTAATTACGGTTACATAATAAATTTTATTGTAATTAAAAAAAATGGTTGTGTATCGGACATCAGTAATAATTAAACAAAGATACACTTTTAGCAATTTTAGTTGAAGCTGCTAATTATTATTCTGTCCAATTAATAACAAATCGAATGTCTGATGCAGTACTAAATTAGTACTGCAAAATAAATACTAAAATAGTACTAAATGTATAGTTCTGTAGAATTAAATGGACATTTTTTTTTATTTATTACTGACGTTCGCTTGTTTGTGTTCAAGATAGCACGGACATCAAATTTGTTTAAATAAATCGTAATAAATATTTTATTGTTGTAATAAATTAGCGGTTATTTTATGCTACTTTTTTGAGGACTGGTTTTAAAAGGCGTAAAAAACTTTTACTGAAAATAAAAACATTGACGTCAATGTTCGTAATAACGTGCACAAATCTAATCTCTTTTTTCAATTAATCGCAATTACTTTTTATTGTAACAGAAAATTCGTTATGTAAACATTATAAAATCCTCTCTTAACCATTTAAAATCGTTATAGTTTACTATTCTGTGAAAGATGATTATGTTTTTACAGTTGAAAATATAAAATATTTATTTTATTTATTTAATGTTAAAATTATTTTGACTTTTGATTTGATTGATTGACTTTTTAAATGTCATAAATTTTGAATTGAATCTAAATGGCGACACGTGAGTTTCTAGCACTACAGACTCGTTTCTATTTTGTTCAAAAATTTAATTTCAATTAAAGAACCAAGATTGTTTTCGTATTTGCATGGCTTATATAATGGTTGCCCTATTAGGTCGTATTCAAATACATAAAAAATTCAAACTGAAACTTTATTTAAATCTACCGCCCTGTCATAAACTTAATGATAAAACCTTACAAAATATCTCTCACTCAACTACCGCATTTATTATTTCGTAAACTCGTGTCGCCAGGTCGATATATTATTTCCGTTGCGAAAAATTACAAAATTGCTCAAACGTTTTTACCCCCCATGTTCGAATGTTGAATCTTGTTACTGCACAAAAAATCTGCTCGCATTATTCATATAGTATTTTCCAACTCAGACAGTCATTATCATCCCTCCTCAAAACTTGAACTGTTTGACCAGCCGACAAACGGGATGAAAAATGTATGCCTGTAAAACCGGTTGACATAATGGCATTTCTTCGATGGTGCAAGAGGGACACACCATTACAAAAATTATCAGTTGGAGAGGAGATAATCATTACGAACTTGTACAAAAAGTGCTGCTGATTAGCGTGTCCGCTAGTGCGACGCCTTAAACAATACCGATATTTCGCAACGCGTCTCTCTATCGCGGTAATCAAGTGTCGACCATCAACTTTCTCCGGATCAACTATTCGAGCATAGGTGTTTGTCACATTGTCACAACGCTAAACCGCAGGCCTTTCTTGCCTCATAAAGGTCGCTGCTGGAATGCACACCGACCCATATATTATTCCGGAATGAATATGTATAGCACAGACTCCAAAAAAAATTTACTCACCAACTCCGTGGTACTTGTTCTTCGCTAAGTAGGGATTTCTTTGGTCTTCCGACTTTTTAAAATAATGAAGGATGTCCTTGTAGCCCCATCCAGGGTTGCCAAAACTTTCCCACTGGTCGAAGTCTCGTTTGTTGCCTCGAATGTAGAGCATGGTATTTAAAACACTGGAACCACCCAGAACCTGGAAAAAAAATTACACGTTAAAGCTGCAATTTGTGCACTTTGAACATTTTTGAAAAGTGCAATTTCAATTTTTTGTGAAATGAAAATATATTTTTTATTAATTATCATCATAAAATAGTGAAATTAAGATTAAAAAAATCATCTGTGGATCAATATTGATACTGTGACCTTTTTCATAGAAAAGTAAATAATTGTTTGCCCAAAGATCATCGGGTTAAAAAAAATTTAAGATTTCAAAAATTCGTATAACGTACAGGTTTGCAATGAATTTAATCATTTCCATTAATGGCTTTGAAAATAACTTTTTCTAACAGTATAATAACAGTGGTTGACACACGCACAATCTTAAACCTTGATATTAACATTCAGCCGTTAGAAGGTTTAATGGTCTCAGTCCTTCGAGCTAAACTTGAAAATATCTCGTCCGAGACATTTTAAATTGGTGAAAGAATTTCTTTCAAAGTTCGAATAAGTGGACAAAAAATGGGCTTTTTGTCATTTTGTCAGCAATTAAAATGGTATTGTGCAAATGTCAACAGTTTTGTAACAACAAATTGAAGCGCAAGGTTTGATTATTGACAAATTGCACAATCGTTCAATTCATCCTCCTGATTTATATTATTTTTATTCAACGACCCATCATTGAGGAATTAATCACAAGGTTGTAATGGAACTGTTCAATTCAAGTTGACAAATTAATCGTTCCTGAGAATAATTAATTATGAGAACTTTCAATTACGTTTTCAGTTCCAAATTATAGGCATTTAGTAGGAAAATCATTTTAATATGAAAAAAATGATGAAGAATCCTATGAGTCATTTGATATTAAAATGATATTCAAATATGACGGACGATCGAATATTATCAGAATGAACTTTTTTTTTGATTTCTCAGATCGTTCATAATTTGAAATTTAAAAAATTATTTTTTTTTCTCTCTAAAAATTAAACTCTCTAATTCAGTAGTACTGTTCCCTTTGGTTTCTCCCTATATGAAGATCAAGTTTCTTTCTTGATTGCACAATTTTTGAATTCTCTCTAAATTGTCTTAGTTTTCTCAATCAAAAATCGGCAATTCAAAAATCGTTAAGGTCCAAAAGTACTTTATTTCCGACGACCCATCACTTATTCATAATTAGAATCGCAGGTTGTTTCATATGCTCCACAACATGCTTGACTTTCTACCTCCACTGCCGATTTTTTCGCTTGTGCAAGCAATTTGCAATTTGCCAAAAAGATGCGCGGAAGAATTTCCCCTGCCAAAACGTTTCACCGATTTTATTCTTTTTTGTTCGCTCGTTCCACTTGTTACGAAACGAAATCAACTTGTGTCACGTAGGCCACTTAATTGTGAAACTCGACAAACACGTGTTTCCTGTTACCCAAATTTCGCACTAGATTTCAGTGAGGGAAAAAAGTTAAAAATTCCTGGAATGTTATCTATTCTGATTCATGTTTGCTCGCTTAGTCATATTTGATCTTAAAAACCAACGACTCATTCAGAATTTTCACCAAATTTCACAATCAAGGTGCGTCAAACCGTCCGGTACCTAATATCGATTCATCACACGAATCGCCCCCGACCTTTACTGAATGTTTTTTTTTTTTTTTTTTTTTTTTTTTCAGTCAATAGAATGAGCGACATAAATTTCGATTGCAAAATATTACGCAAATTGTATATGAAATTATAAGGTCGAAAGGATGAAAATGCTGGGTGCAGCAGTTGCCATTGTTAATTTCTTTCTTCCCCAGAGGGCAAATTATGTTATTGCATGGGTCAGACACGCTAGTTTGACCGCCATGAAAAACGTGTTTAAATTCCAGCAACCTTTCTTCTGCACTGATCATGAATATCGAGTATCATTAAAATTTCAATCGCTATAAAATATGCCCCAGAAAAAAAATTGAATGGTATCGTAAAATAATTGCAGCTAACATTTTTTCTTCAATTTTGTAACTTTTGACATTGCACAATTTATTACACATTGTAAATGATACACAAATGTGAACTGGTTTTACTCTAATTACATGTTTTGTTCGTCGAAATTGGTTGGTGAAAATTTACCTTTCCTCGTGTCCAGCAGCATCTTTTGTCAACCATGGCCTGACAGGCCGAGTCTTGGGGTTGCGTCCTATATTTCCAGTCGACTTTGCTCTTGTGCAAGTACAGCGACAAGATAGGCACGTCTGTGATTTCAGTCTCATGTCCGCCCGCCTCCAACAATAGAACATTCCAGTTGGGATTTTCCGTCAGACGATTAACCACCACAGAGCCGGCTGAGCCGCCACCAACCACCACGAAATCATACTCCCTGCGTAAATTCTGCGTCACTCGGGGGTGGTTCTCCGGGTCCATCAAGTCGTAATTAAAATACGCTATAGCTGCCAACAGGACCGGTATTATGGTCCCTATTATGGCCCCTGCTGCTACGATGGCCATCTTGACTTTTCACTTCCTTTGCTACTTGCATCGAGGAAATTTTTTCACAGATCTGAAAAGTCAACCCAACTTTAATTTTCAATTAATACAATTTTTTAATTAATAACATTTTTTTCGAATCATTTTAATTTTGTCTAATAAAATTTTGAATTTGTTTAATAAAAAAAAGAAATTAAATTATGAAATGTTATTGATGGATTCAACAAACTTGTTAGCTGATGGGCTGAAAAAAATGTTAAAGATTCTTCTTTTCTGTAATTAACAATTCAAAATAACATCGAAGTATGCAATTTTGAGAACCATCATGAAACATTATCGCAGCATTACGTCTGATTGCACAAGGTAATCTGCACTTCAATTTAAAGTATATTACAAACTTTGCAAGAATACGGCGATTTTGAAAGTGACGCTCGCGCGAACCACGTGTCAACATCTTGTTTCAAAATCAAACCATAACCGATGTAATTAACTCATGATATGACATTTTTCCATCATCTCGGTTTTTAGACCAAAACAAAGTTCAATTCATTTTTAATAAACTCAGATTAATCAAGGAAAAAAATTGCATCATCATGTCTGAGATACAATGTAGGGGGAAAAAAATAAACATCTTTCAATAGTAAACACACCGATGCGAAATCAAAAAATAGTGGAGGCTAATTGAATATTACAAATTGTCCATGGCACAACTGAGTATTTTTGTTATCTGCAATAATACGAAATCGCGAAATGAAAGTCGCGAATTCATATGTTTGTACGATCGAAACCAAACGCACAGGATCTTTGAAGGAAACAAAGTTCCCTTTCGTGACTGCGTCCTGGAGAATGTATAACCATGTCGAAATGAGCGCGTGATGTAAATCCAACATCAAGACCATAAAGAACAACCGATCTCTCTGAAATATAAACAATTTGATATTCTTTTCATTTAGCAAAAACATCAA
>JAPYZS010001043.1:0-21619 GCA_030522925.1 Trissolcus japonicus | reverse complement strand
GAATATAGGTCAACTAAATATATATTCTGATTATATAATTTTATATATACGAATTTATAAAATGTCTATAGATTTATATAATTTTTATATTTTTACAATGTATATACATCATGTCTATATAAATGAATATATATAAAAAATATCATCTGTCTATATATTAGTCTATATTTTCGTCCGTGAGGGGTTCTGTGATTTTTTGCAAATTTTATTTATTTTTTATTGTTAGTTTATTTTTATTTTATATGGGTTGTTTATGAAATAAAAGCGTTTCTTAAACTTTTTTTTCAAAATCATTTTCAATGATTTTAAAATATACGAATCGAATATGAATTTTTAAATGAACGTATACATTCATTATTCAGTTTCATTAAGATTCAAAAAGTTCGCAAGCTCGAATTGGCACAAATTGTTTCAGTGCTCATTTTTTTATTCAACTGCAAATTATAATTGCATTATTTGTGATTTGTATTTTTTAGGTCGTGATAAAAAGTGTATTCGGATCTTTAGTAATTCATGATGACTAATTTTTGATTTTCACGAACAAATTGACATTTGACATATAAATATCAACAAATAAATTTCAAATTCAATTATTATAACTGGGAGCAAAAAAAATTATTTATATATAGTTTAAGTTGAAACGTGTCGTCTACGATTTTGTATGAAAATTGTTGCATAAAACATTTGCCGAGCGAAATGAAAAAAATGTCTGAAAATAACCTCAAATTCAACAAGTGAAAAATGCTCGTCTGGCCAGGCTAAAAGCGTAGACAAAAATAAAAGGGGAAAATCGCATAACTCGCCGCAACAATAAAACGGCTCGAGGTACAATATCCCTCGTCAAGCTCGACACTTAACATGCGCTAGTCGGGTAATGAATGTTGACCATCTACTCGGCGAACAAATGACTTTGTATCCGAGAATTTTCGGCGAGATGATAAAAGCGAGCGACTCAAAGACGAGCGCAAACATCGCCGCTGTTTGCCTCCCCCTCCCCTTACTCGCCCTCAACTCGAAAAATTTCTTCAGAGATCCTGCTAATCAAACTCCTTTGCATCTCCCGGGCATCTTAATTCGGCGATCCCCTTGCCAAAACTGCCCCGGGGCAAAGATCGAGGGATGGAGTATATTTTCGGAAATGGAAACGATTCCCACGGCGCGAATGATTAATGAAGAGCGAGACGCTGCTTTATTTACGGGCGTCACAATGTTTTGATTTGCACGCTGCAATAAAAACCGGCTCATCGATCGCTGGATAAATATATAGAATGTATCCGAGCGAGCATGCACGCGTTTGAAGGTTCAGGCACTCCGCTCAAGATGCGGGGCTTTGTTAAGGGAACGAATTATTTTTTACTGCTTCGTTTCGCCAAAGCTCACGGAATTATTGATGTTGGGCCAGCAAATAGTCCGTAATAAAACAGCGTGCCTCCCTTTTTCTCCTTGTTTTCGCAATTTAACGGCAAAGAGATTTTTTAATGATTCGCAGAAGAGCCAATTTCTTCAACAAATAAAATTTTTCTTTCTTCACCCTCCATTTCTTTTTTTGTTGGAATAATAAAAATCAAAAAAGAAAAGACGAAAAATGTGGTAAGACTGCGAACGATGGCGGTCAATTTGTGAATAATTTGTTGAGCAAATCATTGTAGAATGGAAGAACTTAAGGTTGTACACTCGAGTGGTTTTTAATGTAATTTATTATGTTTGAAGAAGCGTTTCAATTATTGTGCAAATGTTGCGATGCTCGGTTGCACAGCGGGAGGAACGAAATCGTGCTCCAAGACGTATTTAAATGCCTTCTTAAGCAATCACTTTATTCACCCCATAAGGACACATTTATTTTCAAAGTCTTAGGAACGCTTAGGTGAATTTCTATGCTGTGCCTTTATTAGCGAGATACAATGGATATCAACTCCGAGATCTGCGGCAAAATTAGATGCTGATTTCGTTACGCTTTCTCCGTTTACTAATACTAAACTCGTGCTACTTAGGTAGCACATTTATTTCGCGTAAATTTTGCGTCCACAGTAAGTTTACATTATCGACTCAATATTGAAAATGCAATTTCTTCTTTTTTTTGTTCATGCAAAAAAAGCTTTTCCTTAGCGTCTTCAAGTAACCGAAATATTTCACTTTTAAAATCCACTCTCAAACAGAATTGTGCGAAAAATAATAATAACAAAAATGCGATAGTCATTTGCGAAAGTATTTTATTCAACTCACCCCTGTACACGTTGAAGTGTAAAGTGGCTATAAAGAAATTGAATTCTAAGTGGAAGATACCTATCGAGGTATATGATTTCGACGAGCTTCGATTATTGGTTTTTCGAACTTTATGAAAATCACACGATGGCAGCGAGAGAGAGAGCTAAAAGGAAATTTAAAAAAAAAGTCGTTCAACGAGAGACAATAGGTCCGGTACAAAATATTCCAAAACGTCGTGAAAAAAGAATTGGATTTGAGAAAAAGAAAAAAAAAATATATACCCGGACGTTATTTGTGGCATTACGTAGTTTGAATTTTCATGAAGCGCGTTAAATTGTTTTGCCTTCGTCGCGGCTTAATTTATATTCAAGTTGCAATGCTGCATACGCGACTCGACGGTGCAAAATTTACAATACAATACGATAATTATCCGACGAAAAAAGACGCGCGTGCATTAAACGCTCGAATTCGCCACTTGTTCGTCCTCGCGAAACAGCTCTGTTTTCCGCACGGAAACAACTCGAGGAGAATTCGATTAAAGTGAAGGAACCGACGAGTCTTTGACTTTCCCGTGCGCGGGCTCGACAATTATGTTTCTTTTTTCGCCGAACAAAGGGCCGAGGGAATCGATCGCGAACCTAAAAGATTATTCGACTTGTTCTCCATCTGACGCGTGGCACAATCGACCGAGCTCTCGTGGCTTTTTCCCCATTGGCGTCCGACTCTTTGTGTCGTTTGATGAAACGTCCTGAGTTACATCTCGAATATTTTTTCGCGTTTACTTGAATGAACTTTCAAAAATGATTTCTACGAAAATGATTTGAGGAACGTCTGAGACAAGCACAGAATTCTCCTTCAATTTTACCACAGATGAAAATTTATCTCTGAAAATATTCAGCTGAATAAAAAATATTTTGGCGCGCAATTCTGTATTTGTTCATGAAAACTGAAAAAATCATGATTTATAAAGTGTACAAATCATATACAAATGTAGCGTTAACATATTCTTCGGGGCAGGGAAATTCTGAATTATTACAAAGATCGTCTTATTGTATTGGGGGGAAAAGATTTTCAGAGAATTAAGTGACGGTCACACCTGTGGTTTCTCATATTTCATATATCTTTCTCCCCTGTTACGTAAGAGAAAACATTTAACGTCGAGCAAAAATTCTATGAAAGATGTTGCTTGCTTTTCGAAAGGCTGAGAAGGATCTTTGTTGTAAAAACATAGGTGTATCAAATATGCATCACCTTGTTATTTCAAAATAAAAAAAAAAAACAAAACAAAAGTAGAAAAATTACTAAAAAAATGATCAGTTTAACATGTTATTACAAATATTTTGTTAAAACTTAAATTCGAATTTGCATAAACACCTTCATTCATTTTTTTCACTTAGTTTAAATGTTTTTTTTTTAATTTTCCAAAAATAATTTTAATCGTTCTGTTGAACCATCCAAATCTAAAATTTAGCCTCACCACAGTGTTTTGTTGGTTTTTTCAATTTTCAACTTTTTAATTCCAAAAATTGTTAAAAACTTTTATTCTCAATCTATTTTTTTCAGCAAGTCGTTCGCGATATATTATGTTAGGTTCCACCCTCTAAGGCGTCGAAGTTCCTTTAATTCTGGGTGCTTCTCATGCGTCGACTTCCTTCCTTCAATAACTTATATTTCCCTGAGCGAATTAAATCAGACGAAACAGCAAAGAGCTGGTCGAAGGCACGCGATTCGGAAAACAGCTGCGCGCCCCAGCGATTCGTTTTTCCGTCGCCCGGGTTAACAGACGGCAATGGCTATCGCCGAAAATAGGATGCTTAGGCGTGCATTGTGTCGGGGACAGTGTCGCCTATTAATGGTTATTTATAGACCGGTGTCTTCGTGTGACCAGCCGCAAATTCACTGACCCCTCGGGTTAAACTTAGAACTCGCGTTTTGGACAGAATTTTGATGACCCTTTGTTGCGGTTGAAGAGCCGAATTTAATTGATGGCCAAAAGAAAAGCGAACCGTAAATCCTCGCAAGAGCTTGGTTTTAATTAACATAGCTGCTCCTTGATCACGCACAAGTTAATTAAACTCTGATTTTAATCAGGCTTATCACGTTCGTTTTTTGTCTCGCGGTTGAAATTATTTTTGTTGTGTCAATTTGATTAATGAATGGCCATTAGGGCAGCGAGCTTGTTTGTTCTTAAGCATCCTTTTCTCTTAGAGGGTTTGCTTTCTTGACAACGTGTGAACAGCCCGCAGAGCCGCTAAATCATATCTGACGTCTTGGAGATAAAATCCGTCAATGTCAGGTTAGGCCATTAAAAAACCGACCGGGGACACTTTGTGTTTGAGTAAAAAATGACACTGTGGGCAATTACGCGCGAATAATGACGAAATTTTGCAATCTCAAAGTTTTCTGTGGGGGAAAAAAAAGAATCAAACTTTTTTATAAAAATTTACCGTGCAAATTTTATCGTACGTTCTTTTTTTTCCTTTGGCGTCATTTTCGCGTGAAATTATACAGACAGAAGAGTGGCGACTATTTTTAACGCGATTTTCGAGTCGGAGAGTACACGTGTCGTGCATCTGTGCAAATGAGAGTAATTGAAGGAACCGCTTTATTTCAAAATGGCACTGCGCGTTCACAAAAAAAAGGTCGATTTCATGATAGCTGTCATTTTTAATTGCCCGCGGGAAGGACGTTTGACGTCTTTGTATTTTGAAGTTGTACTTTGACGTGTCGATAATCCGATTGAAAACTTTTTGTGTCTGCATGAAAAAAAAAGAAGTTGTTATCACTAGTATGTACGAAAATATTTAAAAAAAATCATCGCGCACATCAAACTCATAATGTGAGAAGAAAAAATTAGGAAAATACGAAAAAAAGTTTTGCACAAATTCATTATAATTTTACGACAAATAAAAATTGCTGGACGATTGTTAACAAATTTCGTTTCCAAAGGTTGAATAACTCATCGAAGTATGATATAAAGGCGACCTCTTTTTTGTGCAGCAATGAAACCGGTCGGAATTTCCTCGAGGAAGTTAAAAGTGATACGCATAGAATAATTAAAACTTTCGTTGCCGTGGAGGGCGATGCAGCGACATTTAATGTGATTAAGGTGATTGCTCAAGCCCAGTTGTTATGGAAAAATGCCTTCGTCATAATTTAACCTTTTTTTTCACATCCCCGCATTAACATTGAAATCATGTCCCACAATTCTATTAAAGTAAAGAAAATTTCATTTCCAAAATGGGATAAGTCACTTGACCTTTTTTCTTTTGATCTTTCCTCTTCTTTTTTGCACGTGAAAAATAAGTTTGGAAAGACATTTTTCATGAAAATCAGTTCTGAGTAATCGCTTTAAATTAAAGTCACATGCGAGAGAATCTCGACGCCGCATAATCCCGCGCGATAATAAATTGACCGCAAAAGTGGCCGGCAACTTTGAGTCTCCGACGTTTGATCAATTATATATCATCGCTCGCAAAAAGGTGAGCAGAGCTTCTCGTCCGCGAAAGCATAATTGTATATATTAACGAATGAAGCGGCGGCGTCCGCGGATAATCTCTCACCAGGTACTTTGTGTTCAACTTTTGTTTCGAGTTTACAAGTACGTGTCGGAGTTTTGGCGCAACTTATGAATAGACTTTTCTAAAGTAGAAATCCGAAGAAAAGCAGCGAGATAAAAGTGACGCATTGTGTCCACTGTAATTTCAGAAAAAACACGCTTTATTTGTCACAGATTTCTATGCGTGATGGAATAATCAAGCGATGACGAATTCACAATTAAACAATTAATTTTTTGTTCTTACCCACTTTCACCTCATCTCGGGATAGCATCGAATCGCAATCATGGAAACTGAAATTAAACAAACGAAAAAATTATTTTTATAATTGTTTAACGTTGTTTTGTTCTTTCATTCTCTGGTCGCATTTGGCTGTTCGAATAATTAACTCCGACTTAGTTTGTTGTACAAGCTCGCTGGTGTCGATAATTTATGCGTGCACAGCGCGCGACCTGCACGGAAATTACAACTGCGTTTGCACGTAGCCGTATGTGACCAATTTATCATTATTATTTACGCGACATGGGTGCTGTTCACTTTTTTTATCCTCCCTCGAAAAATAAATAATAAATCTCGGCACAAAAAAAAGAACGTACTAACTTTTTCGCGACGTCACACTTGCGAACTCGAGAAATTTCATTAATCGGAGAAATTAATTCGAACTTAATGTTGTGCATTTTCAGGGTCGCTTTTCGTCCCTTTTTCGCTGGAGGTGATAACTTTGTAATTACGCTTGGCGGATGACATTTTTATTCGCGGTTTTTTTGTCTGCTTTCGGGTCTGCACGAGCGGTGTACGTAGTCATCAGAAAATTGCTGTGGTTCATATAATAAATGAATGCACGTAATGCCGAAATAATGTGCAAAGGGTTGCAAAGTGCACGGTAAAATTATAATTTGTTTTTGGAACTCCGGTGATCTTGAACTGTAGATAATCATAACTGAAATTTATTAAGACTCACGAAAATTTAACAAGATTGCCCGTATCACATTATAATTAAGGTAAATTCTAATTATTATATTTTTAGCTGAGCGATAATTTGAATTTATTGTTAGAGACATCTGACGGTGCAAACTGGAAATATCCAGGCAAAGGAATTATATACGGCGCACATATTTAATATGTAAAATAATCATAAATACATCTATAACTCTAAATACATACACAATATATCAAAACATAAGTTGAAAAATGAAATATTTCGTTCAATTTTTTTGAGTTCCAATTTGTTCTCTTAGTACCAATTTCCACAGCGTGATATCTGAAACGAAGAGCTCTAGTTTATCTGAAAACCAAATATGTTCGCGCGAGGGATAGTGAAAATGAGATTTAAATTTGTAAAATTTATGGGACAGGATAAAATTAGTTCAAGAATCCTGACTATCAGGGTATCAAAAAGAAAAAGAAAAATACCTCTTAAGATCGAGTGTACCGATTGTATTGGCAATATCGAAGCGGATGATTTCGGGTGAGATAAAAAGCAGTCTTGGAAAACCGATAGCTGTCATTCTAACGAAGGAGTCTGCGTGTTGCGGGCCCCTCGGCGAAATAAAAACACAATGGCGGAGGCGCTCGTTAGCGAGCTACATATCAGACAGAATTACAGAGCTACGCAAGGCACTCGCTCGGCGTTATCATATTTTTAGCGAGCTGCTGATGCGAGACGAGTTATCTAAAAGCGTTTTCTATACCGCGAACTTTCCCTCTTTCATTATTACCGCCGCGAAGGATCTCACGTTGATAAGACACGCGTTACTTCGCGAGTCACTTATGTTCCTCGGACCGGGCGGCAACTTTTGCGAAACTTTCAAACTCGCTTCTTTGTCTCTGCGAGATTACACTTCTTTGTCAGCAGCAGAGGTTTACCTCCTTTTTCCCGCTTTTTCCCTCATTCTTCCATTCTCAACCTCACACAACGCACGGAATAATCAATCTCTACTTTTCATATTGCAGTTTTTTTTTATGAAAAATGTTCCCAAAAAGTGTCTCAAATTTTAAGACACCCATTTCGTAGACATTTTTATGGCACGTGATTCGTGTTATCTTTTCGTCGAAATGTGCTTTTCGTTCTTACAGTAAACGTAAAACGTTTAGATATTCTTTCATGCATTCAGTGTAATAAAGGTTAATTCATAGCGAAATTAAAATTTTATTTATTCAAAAATTAAAAAAAATTGTTTTTCTTTGTTTAAAACATATTTTTATGACAAAAATTTTGTTATTGTTTTTTTTTCTAATGTTTTAAATAGATTCAAAATCTTTCGCTTTTCATTCAACGATTTTCATTCAATCGAATTACAATGAGGCCTCGGAGTTTAGGTTGGAGTTTAGGAAATGAATCATCAAGTCTGCAAATTTTCCAATTAAGACATCAACTGCGGTCTAAACAATTCAACGTTCTCACGCAAATTCAATCGTTCTTCACCGTCGATGCTCAATTCGCACCGAATTCAAATTTCGGGACGTCCCGAATACTCCGGAGACGCGTCGTCGTCGCAAACAAAAATAGTTTGGAAATTTCGTCGCTCTCGAAATTCTCGTCTTTTGTTCCCCGGCGCGGTATCAGCGCGCCTGCGTGTTAATTAGACGCGCATTGTTTTGCAATCGCGGCGGATTAATCGCGTGAATTATCGAATGTTTTCGCGCGGGTGCATGTTTTATCATCGATTTCGTATGTGTTAAATCATGCCCGGCTTGTCCCACTTGGCCGGTGCGTGTAATGCTTCAAAACTAATATTAGTCGATAACAAATGTTTGTCCTGTGCCTCTATCGGGCTTTTTATTGCGCGGGTCACGATTTTCCACGGGGATCGCAGTTGTCTTTGTAACAGGAGCTTTAATTGGAACGCGAACCTCCGGCTTAGAAGTTTGATTGCACATTAAGTAATGCGAGATTGAGTCGGAAATCTGCTTTTTGATCAGCCCAATTTATCCCCCGAAGTTTTTCCGCAGAGCCAGAGGTTAATTTTGTCGGGAAAGTGTAATTCGACTGGAGGATTTTGCGAAATCATTTTCTTTTCGAGTTACAAAAGTTGCGACCAAGAGAATATCAAACTATGGTAGAACGACTCTATCGGACATTTATTGCGTACCAAAAATCGCTGGCTTTATGGACTAAGATTTGAGAAAACCGTTTTTAGTGATGTGGAACGTTTAAGTCAGACATAATTATATAGTTAGAAGTGAAACTCATCGACCGGATAGATCTCTTCTTTGAAAAGGCTATAAGAAAATAACAATGTAAGTTTCGGATAGCAAAGCCAGTCTCTATAAAACTATAAGCGAAAATAAAACTAGAGACATCGCTCGAATGTTTTAATTTTATTTTCCATCCGTTGTAATTGAATCTGTGTTAAACAAACAAGGCTATTTACTAATAAATAATCTATGTATTCACCAAGACAAATAATTTTGGGATGTTTACATGCGATTGGTGGTAAAATTAAAATTGAATCATCATCAACTTCATTAGAAAGTAATTCATTTGCAATCACACTAACAATGCATTCTAATTAATTCACCCACTCACACAAGTTGAATTCATTTCTTTGCTTTTCGCGTGTAAAATTTGCATAACCGTGTCAGTTTGTTCGTGAAAATAAATACCAACAAGAATACCACTTGAAAATAAAAAAATATGAAAAAAACTAATTATAAACAACTTCTGCTCGCAAGTCACTCTTTGCAAATGATAATTAAATTTCTGAGATAAACTTGTCTCTTGCAAAGTGTATAATTATATTCGTGAACCGCGGTAAAGTTGGAAGTCTAAAAAAAGTAATAAATACGTGATTTAAATGTAATACATAATAACAAGATATCAATGCTCGGAATTAATTTAAGCAAAAGCTCGTCGAGTTATTTGAGTAACAACCATGAAAAGAAAGAGTTTGCCATGACCAGTGCGTGCAAACTTACCACAACTTCGGAATCATAATGAAGCAGTCGATAAAACGAATTTAATTCAACTCAAGAAATTCATCAATTAAATCTATATGAGATATTATATTTTTTCATATTACTGAGATACTTAGACTCACTTACATTGTGGCCACAACAAAAATAACTTGTGTATTAAAATATCAAGAAACCGCAAACCACGACTTTAAAAGTCTATTGATTTCGAAACCTCGTTTTATTGTTCAACAACTTTTATTCAAACAATTTTGTTTCGCGACGAAAATCTTTTCACCGACCAAAAATATTATTTATCGTCATTTTTATTCACGAATTGGTTATATAGGTGGAGAATATTTTTGCATTAAAAAAACTGCTACGTCTAAGCGCTTTCTGCGCTTACTAGGTGAAAAATGATCAAGTTAAACAATATTTTCAAAATTGCAAATTCTTACGTTAGTTTACAGATTTACTTTCATGAAGCTCTTAGTGAACTAAAACTTAAGCGCTTTTGGAGTTTATTCAAGCGCACACTAAGCTGTCTATAAGTTCATATATGTCATTGAATCAAAATTTTTCGGTTGTTTTAAGCAATTATTGATCAAGCGCCGCACTGTGAGCTTGGGTGCAGCAGGAATTTTTTTTTTTTTTTTTTTTAGTGTACCCTGTACCAAGGGGTCATTTTGAAAAGTTTCGATACACAGTTTCACCCCGCGATATTTGCACAACAAATTATGAATAAACAGTCGAGAATTTTTTTTCAATTAAAATCACCCGCGGGCTGTCATTTCAATGGCGAAGGATCTTTCTCATTTTTTTTTGTCGCCGATCGAAACTTGTTTTTTTTCCCTGCCCTCCGTTGATATTCCTTCTTGGGAATTTTTCTTCTCCTTTTAGCGAAGAAGTTTCGAGGGAAGAAAAGATGTCTGAAAATAATAATTTATCCAAGCCAAGACAGAGTTACATTGCATTAACGGGGTCGTTTCATAATACATTTTAGCGATGAATAATTCTCTCGTTTTGTCGAAGCTTCATTTCCGACAGAAGAGAACCACTGCTCTTCTGATCCGCTCTGTGTTATCGTCATTATCGTTACGCGGCAGAGTTTGACGTTATTCATATTGGCAAGCCCCGTCGCGCAAATTTTATTACGCAAACAATTAGTACACAGATAGCATTCAGCCACTAATTTCGACTCATCTTTCGTTCGTTCAGGAACGCGGTCGAATTCCATTTTCTCTTTTCTTTCACCCATTAAAGATGCATTGACAATTTTTTAAGTCGCTCGGCGTGAATGAAATTCTTTCAAATGAATAGTTTCATCGTTAAAAATGTCCATTAAGACACTCCAAAAAGGTCTTAAAAATGTTTTAATAAATATCTGAAGTGTCTAAATCTAAGACGTGTAAATGTCTTAACTTAAAATACTTGTTTTTCAAATTATTTCCAATTTTCAAGATCTATATATCTCTCTAGAGTTATTTTAAGGAGAACAATTTTTTTTATTCATTTTAATATATAAATAACATTTTGCGAGATATTTTTTGTCACGATCTGAGCAGAAGTATTTATACGCTATTCCAAAAGAGCCGTTTTTTTAATAAAGAGAATGGATAAACGTAGACGTCGGACTTAATATCGAGCGAAACGCCCGAGAAAGGAAGAAATAAGGATTTCACGTTATTGAGGCTAACGAAAAGAGAAATCCAGATAATAGACGGAAGGGAGAAATTAGAATGACAAAGAAGGGCGCAGTTCCGACCGCCGTGCGCGGCAGTCCAAAGTCGCGGCGGCCAATTTCTTCTCGCAGAAAGACTTTCATCGCAAGCCGAGCAATCGCGCATCTAAATTACTAGCCCGAGGAAAGGGTGCATGTTGCAAATCCCCTTACGACCGTTTAGTGCATTAACGAAAATTGTTCCCGTCGTTTTCTTCCGATGATTCACAAAACTCGATACATCTTATATACGAGATCTTTCAGTTTGTGATTTTTTACAGCTGATTTATATTATATTTCAAACTGGATGAAATGCAATTTTTTCTGTGTTGCTGATCGCAGTGTCATCACTCAATAAAATTTACATCTAAATTGCATCGAAAACTGAAGTTACATCTATTTGCATCTAAATTGTCATTGAAATTGGCAGTTTAACAATAAACTTTATTTCTCTAATCATAATGGATAAAGTTTTGTTATTTAATAAAGCAATGGAAAAATAATTTAACACCAATAAAATAAATCGTGTAACAAATTTATATCTTGTGTTAATTGTAGTGTCGTTTGTTAATGTCAGTTGAATGAGAGTTAATTTCGTGATGAAATAACAGGTCGCATTATTTTTTATTTTCCATATTATATAATGTTATTATTTTTACGATAGCGTTTCAAATCTCAGCAAACCAACGAAGTTGAAAAATATTTTCATTACTTTTGCAGCACAATGAAAGTAAGCTGCTCGAGCAATGGAGCTTTCTTTTAAACAAATGCGTGGGCGCTTTTGAAACGTCCAATTTTTTTAAATATCATACTTTTTGATTTTGAATAAAATATGAGTAAGCGAACATTATGATAATTATAACACCGCCAGGTAAATAATAACGCCTATTCGGTTCAGTCGTTTCTGTTAAGATGCTTTGCCTTAAAAAAGAATGAATGCAACAAATTTCTTCTTTTTCTTCATCGTTCCACACTCCACTGATAAGAGTGCACATTAATTATTAACTTGCTAAAAGTCTATTCGACTAAAACGATGACTTTCTTTCCTCGGGGGTAAAAATACTGATGGTAGAATGTCATTGAGATGAAAGGGTGAATGTATTTAAAAAGCATCAAAAATCAAATTTCACATTTCGAGTGTCATGAATAAGAACTACTTAAAAGTTGAATTGTGAGGCCCAAGGGTATTACGCCGTGAGAGGGAATGATAATAATTTAGCCTGGCGTGTCTTAACAAACGAAAATTGAAGCGACGATGGCATCAAGGCCGATCGCCTTAACGCCGTGAAAGAATACACGTAGCGCCAAGGCGATGCCTTACATTATATGAATAATTTATTAAAGGCGTTTATCACGGAGCGTTACTTCTCCAGCTTTCGGTCTTCCGGCGCGATCGAGAGGTTTGGCGAACCTAAAAAAAAAAGACTCATCGAATGACACACCACTTTGCACGTAATACTCTTCAAAACGTGAGTATAATTTTGTATGCGACACATGGTTAAATAAGAAAAAAAAGATGAAAAAAAGTTAAAATTTTAAAATAATCATGTCTTGGACTAAAAATTTAGTTTTGAACTAAAAGATTTGGACTAAAAAAGTTTTATAATTGTATATAATAACGTGTCATGTATGAGCTATATTTCATTTAATATTTGTAATGAACATTTTACGTGTGTTATGTGACATAGATATTTTATAAATAAATAATATGTACGAAACTTCATTGTGCAACGATACATAAACAGAATAAAAGTTCGGATGGATTATTAATCAGGTTGATAAAGGATAATAACAATTGCAAAAACAAGGTCAATACTCTGAAAATCGGAAACATGCGCTCGGCGCGACGAATCAACTGCAATTTCATTCATTTCTAGTTCCGTACGCGTTTTAATGCTTTAATTAAAATTTGATGTAATTACGCAGTTTAATTAGTCCGCGCCTCATTTTAAAAACTCGCCCATTTTTAAATCTCGTATTAATTAATTCTCGCGAAGTGTTAACGCCGATTCCTTTCGTCGGACGTCAGATCAGCAGGATTTATTAAACATAGGATGCACGCTCGAATGATTTTCAATAACTTTACATTGTCAAACTTTTTTGTCCAACTCTTTTGACGAGTTATTTTTGTTCAATCGACTGTTGACGGCTGCGTATATATATTTATGAGACTTGCAATCTTTCAAAGCAGTTCAACTGTGTTCAAACGCGAAAAATGCGTCAAAGCGAAAAAATCTCTTGCATTCAGCGAGAGTATTTAAATGATCAAATCAAACGGAACTACAGGCACGAAAAAAATATTTCGAATTTGAATATCAAAATTAAAATAGCTCGGATGACGAAATGTAATTGAATCGACGAAAAAAAAAATAAACAAACGTAAACAACGCCCCTTTTGTTTTTTAGCCCGAGAGTTGGAATTTCATTTCCTTTTCACGCAACTTTTTCGATTTATCGCCGCGCGCGAATTTTAATGCAACGCCCGAAACAACGCTGTGAGTATAAGACACGGGGCATAATTATGATGTATCTTGCGTGAACAAACTTTGTCCGTATTTTAATGCCAATTCGCAATGCCGAAGGGAACGGCATTAAAACAATCGAAGAAATTCACTGCGCGCATATAGTTTGCATCAACTCTGAAATTATCGGAAATATTATAACACCACGGTAATAATAATAATTAAAAGTTATATTCGCCGCAATTTCATTGCAAGGTTTTAATCGCGCAACCGAACTGAATAATTAATTGTGGTGTTGCACAAAAATGTACATATGAATAAAATATCTCGCATCCGAGAGGCTCATGCTTTATGTAAATCGGATGCAAAAATCCTGATGATCGTGCTCGTTCATTTATTTATCCGCGACTGAAAATTTTGAATTCTGATATATCAATAAAAAGGTCGACAGTCGAACAATAAGTGCCATAAAAATTGGACAAATCAGAAGAGAAATTTGCAAATTCCGATAGATTTGTTGGTGAATTCAAACGATGATGTTTCAATCGTTCGAATTTTAAACAAATACAATGTTACAATTTATTCACAATAAAAACAAAAATAATAAATAAAATGCAATTTCTTGAGTCACGATTTAAGAAATTTTTTGTACCGACGAACTGGAAAAATGTGATATTTTTGTCCTAGGGCTAAAATAGGCACATTTTTTTCCTGTTACACGGTACAAAAAACACCGTTAGCAACGGGGGCGCAAGCGCCCTTGTTACGAAATATACTATTTTCAACTGGGCGAAAAAAGGAAATAACGAATAATAAATCTCGTGTCGAAAAGTAACCCACTAAATGAATATTCACGCTTTTAATTGGAAGGTACAAGATTTGGTTGAAGGAGAAAGAAAATGGCCCTCTGAACAATTCGTTTTAATATTTCAACGGGTCGACTGACAACTGGCGAGCAACGATCGTTTACCGTCGCTAAACTTTTTTAAAGTTGAAGAACGGATCCTCCCTGCGCACCGAGAAGGATATCGCGAACGTTTAACTGTACTTTGACCGCGACAAGTTAAAGCCCCTTGATCCAACTACCTACAACCTGTTATTACACAATTGATATTTACAATTTTTCGTTTTTTCCCAAGCTCTGAATTGTGATACCAAAATAAAGACCGCGACGTGATTTATCGTCAATCGCATTTTTCCAATTAACCCCTCGTGTCACAGGTCAGCGAAATAAACCCCAAAGCAGATTCGATAACTCACTCTCTTTTTTTGTCACACTAACAATTTGAAAAGTTGCTTGTAATAAAAATGTAATTTGAAAAATTGTCAAAAGTTCATTTCAAAGTTAACCCCTCGTGTATCACTATGGATTCCTTTACATGACAAAATGTCATACCTCTTTCTGCGATTTTATATTCACCAGTCGGACCGGAGAGTTGAAATAAAAAAAATTGCGGATAAAAAAAGAAAAAATCTTGCAAGTAGAGTTAGTTAAAATTTGATTAAAACAGGACTCGTTGGCATCTCCCATTATGTAAATTTATTTACAATACTTTATTATTGAGAGGAGCGCGAAAGTTTTGATGCGCGGCATAATGAGAGCAAAAAGAAAAACAATGTCGCCGCGCGGAATGAATTAATCAAACAATAATCAAGTTCCTTCTTTGGGATCTAAGGCGTGCTTATAATGAAACCTCAGAGAAAGATAGAAGGATGGAGAAAAAAAAATAAAGAAAGAGAGAGAGAGGCAAAAGAAAAAGTCGTCGATCGATCGTGTCAACGAGTTTACGATTTTCATTCTCCGCAAGAACATGGCAAAATTGCTCCACTCATTTATCAAACGGTAATGAATGAGTCTCAAAACCCCGGCCATTCATCAAAGACCCAAATACGAGATTGAAGCGACGAAATGAGGAGACGCAAAGTTTATCCAAGTTACAATCGTGGCCCAAATGAGATTCTTTGTAGCCGCGCGACTGACAACTGTTTCAGGCTCTGTGATGTTTTTTTTTGTCAAGCGGGTGTGCCGAATGGCCCGGTTTTTCTGTCGATAAAACAAAAACGACTATCGCGGAAACTTAATTAAAGCCGGCGCGGCGCCCTCGACACGGGACTGCACTCGGGGATAAATCAGCTGAAAAAGAAAAGGTGCTGGGAGGAATTGATTAAATAAAAGCCCTGTGACGAATTTGGCATCGGGAGGAATGCGGGGAGACGATCGGTACGTGGATACTCACGTGGATGGATCGACCACGAGGCTGCGTATCGGCGTGCGATCTGCCCGGCATCCAGCTTAGCAAATCCTCTTTAAATCCTGAGGTTCGGGTCCGTCATGTCACTTGAGATCAAAGCACTGCGGTCACCACTGGATCGCGAATTAACTCGGGTGCGGCGCTCGTCTCTGAGGGGCTGCTGAAGGACAGAGACGGACAGACAGACAGACGGAGAGGAGGAAAAAAGAGATGAGAGAGAGGCCCGATGCGAACGCTCGCGTGCACCGCAGTCTGGAGCTCGGATCTCCACTGATTCGCAATTCGCCGTCACGTTACACTCGATGCTCAACGAGGAGTTCTGCGCAGTCGGCGAGAACTACCACCACCACCGCCACCGCCGCCCCGAAACCCCATCCGATGACTCCCCTTGTGTGTACGGACCAGACAAGGACGCACGCAGTAATTGCGCCAGGGGGTTTCTGCTCACGAGCCACGCGCGAAGGGGACCACCATCGCCTGCACCAGACGGCCAAACGATCTGACCAATCGCTATACAACAGATGACAATATTGCTCGGTCAACAACCAGCATAGATAAAATCACTCTTCATACATCCTCCGCTGTCCCTCCGTCGACAAGATTCCCCAACTTTACGAATTCCATTTTGATAACTTATTGAATGCCCGAGCTAAATGCTCTAAGGTTAATGCCAACACTTACATCCGTACCCAAAAGTTTTTATATACCAATCACTGATCTCTATTTTTCTCCCTTTTTTTGACTTTGATGATAGGTTTTGGAGTTAGAAAAAAAGTTTGAATCTGTCGGAAGGAATAAAATTTTATATATTCTTTTTAATCATTATTTTTATTTTATTTAATGTTATATGAACTCTAACGAAAGGTGATATTCTGTTGAAATTTCTGATAGAAATAACTTTTGAAAAATTTTTGAAATAGTTCCTTTGTTAGAGCCACAGAATAACTCTGTTTTACAATCGGTTTTAAAGGGCAATGTTATTTAACCGTTCCAATTACTGTATCTATATATTTTTTTTGTTTTGTTGTTTTTTTTTTCGTGTGGACGCAAACTGTTTAGTTGTACCTTTTTAGTTACGAAATTAACTACCGCCAGGTGGCACTAAGTTCGACGGAACGTGACCGCAATCAGGTCAAAGTCCTTTTATTTTATCCAGTTTAAGAACTTGATAAATAGTTTGGCGATTATGATGAAAAAAAAAGGCGCCACTTGTTCTTCGCCGTAACTTGAGTTTCAAAATTAACAGACACCAGATGGCGCTTGGTTGTTGGGGAATAAAAAAAACGATTGACCACTAATGTTTTTCTTGCTCGCGAAACTTAATAAATGGTTTTGAGATTCGAAAAACTGTACCCCCTGTGAGGTTCTAGTTTCGAACCCAACCGCCCACCAGATGGTGCCATTCAAAAAAAAGCCATTGGCCATTGAGATAAGGAGAATTTTTTCTTCCCTTTCGCGTCTCGCAGCTTTGGAACTTAATAAATAGTTCAGTAATTTTGAAAGAACGTTAATTCGCCGCTGTCTTTAATGTTCACTGCTGTAATTTAGATAGAAAGGAAGAAAAATTTTCTATGAACATTTTCGCTCGACTTTCAAATGACTCGCAATGATAACAAATGGTCGAATCTCGGATATTTCATCGAGATAACTCGAGACAAATTGTTAATGAGGGATGGAAAAAAAGAGAAGGCGTAAAGGTCAGAGTTGAAATTTCCACGGTAACATTTTCATGAGCGAGATTAATTGCAGGCACTTCTTTGCGACTTTGATATCGCCCTTGAAGGCACGTTGTTTTGAATTATCGCTTTTGATGTTTTCGTCATGTTTTTCAAGTGACAACGAGTACAAAAGTGGTCGGAATTCGGGAACATGCGGCTACCAAGTTTGTGCATAAAATATGTCTAATTTGTGGATGCGTTTGCGTTGCTCGCTTTGTACTACGCCTTTGAATTCGAGAAAATTCACTCAAGCTATCGTTTTACGACTGAGATACTTTATCTGCAACTCTCCGCGTAAAAGATTTTACGTTCTTTCGTGTTTTCAGCAATCAAACTTGCACCTTGGAATAAAACTCAAAACAATTATGCAAGTTTACTATTTTATACCTCCTCTCTCGGTTTAAATTGCTTTTTCTGAAAAACAAATTACATTTGAAATTCACAATCGAGTTTAACTGTATATATTCTAACTCACAACAATTTCAGCGGGTTGTAAATCTGGTAGGTGCGCAGTTTATTCAAAATTACAAATTCAAGCTTTCCCGCAACTGCAGGGCAATTAAAATTAATGAGTTTCATTCGCGGGTATATTTTTGGCAGCTAAATCACAGACTGGAATCAAAATCATTTTTCGCCGCCATCGACTGCTCGGATCTCTGCTGGGATGGGAAAAGTTGGCCAAAGTATGATGAGTATGTATGAAGTGTGGCACAAGTTCGGGAATGAAAGGAATTTCCATATTGAGTATGGGATTAGTATCACGTACTTGGGAATGTAGGTAGTTAGGATTGTTATTGAAAAATTGATATGACGAGACGTCGACGAAAGTTTGATTAAAGAGTTTTGCTTGTTTTGAATAAACAAGTCAGACTTTTCGAGAGCGCCCTGTGATGAGAATTTCAGAGCCACATCAGAGATGACGACAACGCCAGATTGGAATTGTTTTTTTTTCTTCTCTCTTCTTTTCTTTTTTTTTTTTTTTTTTTTTTTTTGCCATACCGAGAACCCAGACGGGTTAAATGATTCGCAATCGCGAGGCGTTTACTTAAAACGTTATCGGCGGAGATGAGCTGAGTTCGCCTAAGTATAACGCGTTTGAGGCAACTTGCGGCATGAATGGAATTTACATGAACGCTCCGCGGATAGTCAGAATCTTTATTAATTAGAGCCGAGAGTGAATTATCGAACTGAATCATCTTAAATTCATCTGCTTTTGTTGATTTTGGCGGCAACGGCTATATATACGGCGCCGTCTCGCATAAATAAAAATGAATCAATTTCGGGCGAGTCGAATTCGATTAGTTTTGATTTAATCATATTCGATGGAAAGACAACAACGAAATCACGAGCGCGGCGATTCAGAATCGAGGATCAAATTTTTCTACTAATTCATCGGATCATCATTGTTTTAGCGCGTCTCGAAATATGTGGCAATTAGTGTAAAGGGGTGGGGTTTAGCCCATCCTAATCAATACTCTCGATTAACTTGAAGCCAATTTCGGTTAAAGTTGTTAATGCCTAATTAAAAGCATATTTATAGCACGATGAAATTGTGCGATTTCTGTATGAATACCATCAGATATTTGGGTTTCGATTCGTAACCTATTTTGAACTTGATCAAAATTCGCCAAGATGAAATATAATAAGAAAATGCAATCCTGTAGATAAATGTTAATCAGATCCGTGGGACAATTACATTGCATTACACGATCAGCGCCCTTGTCTGGATTATACAATAGTATTGACTATTATTGAGAGAATACGTGCTTTAGTATCAACAACTTGGGTAATGCTGCGTATTAGCGGATTAAAACTCCGATTCCCACTGACACTAACAATAGCTTCCAACATATTACACACGTATATCTGCATTTTTTAAACCGCAGTCCAAATGTTTTTATTGTTATTTTTTCCAATTTACACTTTAATTTTTGGTTTTGATAAGCTGCAATATTTTTTTCACCATTTTTTCTATTTTTTTTTACACCCAATTTTTATATTAAAAATTCACCATTCGAATTTTTAAAAATTTTTTTCAAAACAATTGCACAGAAAATAACCGTACAAATAAAAGATGTGTGGAAAAACTTTGTTAGTTTCTGCTTATTTTCAACTCTACAATGAATAAATTAAAAAAGTTTGAATAATTGACTGTGAAGTAAACAAAAATTAGTAATGTAAAATGGAGCGGGTGACTGAAAGGGTTAAATTGTGTTGAATTGAATGTTCAATTGCCATGTTGAAAGTTTGAAATTATAATATTTAGTTAGGTTATCGATTATCATTCATGTGGAATATCAGGTGTTGCTATAATCAGAGTAGAGAGGGTATGAATGAAACGTGCGTTTTTACCATAATTAGCTGATGAATGTCAGCCACCAGTTTTATTCAGGCGCGTAAATATTAATGACCCGCAGATGTTCGAAAAGTAATAACACTCCAGCCGCATATCGAATATCGCGTATTTACGTTTTGCCATGCATGCATGTGTCTTCCCACTTATAACTGTATATAATCATCGGGTGTTATTATATGGAAATTCACACTAGGGGAATCGCGCTCTATGGAAAAACAGACTTCATTCGCAGACAATATAATTCGGCAGTATAAAGTTCGCAATACCATATTTCATTTTCTCTTTTTTTCTCTCCCTCTTTTTTTTGGTTTGCAATTCAAAATTTCAGAAAAAATAAAAACAAACAGCTGCGATGAAGACATTAATTCCAACGAATTTTTTTTACGAATAAAATTATTCGAAATTTGGGGTTAGAAAAAAGTTTCGGTTTACATAATGTAATCAACTAACCAGTCGGCTCAGATAATTAAGCAGATGTCGGGTCGTGCGAAAGCCTGTTTAAAAACGATTAGAATGAAGAAAATGTGGTGTTGGGAGTTGGCCCCATGGAAAGCAGTTCCCCATGGCCCGACGTCCCCCTTTTGATGCCAATTAAATGTTACACCATACATCATAGAACGTCAAGATTACCAGATATTCAAAGTGGCTCACAATACTGTAGTTAAAGCGAACGGTATGAAATCCCTTCGCCATTTATTTACCCCAATTGAATCGATGCAAAAATGGGACGCACACCTTTCGCACTTTTCATCCCCGTCGAAGAGCACAGACAAAAAAACATGAAAGGTCGAATGCAGAGAAAATGTAAACAAACATGCGAAAATCATTGAAAAGAAGGGCCGAAAGAAAAAACAAACAAAACAATAACAGAAAACAACAAAAAGTGGGACAGAGGAGAGGACGAAATTCGGAATGAGGGTCTTTTGTTTTTGGCCCCGAGTGTTTTTCAAGTATGTGAGTATGACGGCACGCTGCCAAATTTGCGGACAAAGAGCGCGTTTCTTACTCCGTTATTTGATACCGGTGGAAAAAAAAGTTACCTTCCATTCTGTCGCGAGGGAAGTCGCGTTCTTTTGTCACCACTAGCTTAGGGTTGTTCGCCTCTAACTACCTGTTAACGAGTTGCACGCAGCTCGCAATTAGGGATGCGCCGCTTTTGTCGCGCCATATTATGCGACGCGAATCGGGTTGAAAGAGCCCTGCCTGTCCGTAGCACGCGCCTCCCTGGGCTCTTCGTTTTTATTTCCTCGCCACGCACACCCTTATTTTTTTCTGCCCGATTTTGTTTCGCAGCCGTTCTCGGCTATTTCTTTCTCGTTTCGCGCCCTTCCGCTCGGATGTAAGATTAATAGTCTCGCGTGTGCCGCTGATATCGGCGAATTTATTTCCAGCCGAAGGGCCCGCCCGATCTTGTCACACGACCCGGCCCGGTCATTGTTGTCAGAATTAAGGGAA
>JAPYZS010001042.1:0-21657 GCA_030522925.1 Trissolcus japonicus | reverse complement strand
TGTTACGAATACCTACGAAAATAACTTTGCCAGTAGCGAAGCCTACAATGACAGCTACTCCAGCAAGAGCATCGTATGAGTGCCCATATGATCGTTTGGACCACTGACCGTCTGCTATGACAGTGATGAATGGCATCCCATTGATAACGTCGCCACGTTCAATAGCCAAACGTTTCTCTTCTTCAGCAGCTTGATGCATGTTATCTAGTGCAGTTTCTGAGACAATGTCTAGAACTTGTTCCCTATATTTTCTGTATGTTCCAGCAGACATACAGTTAACGTTCATAGACGCACACAGTTCTTCTAACTGACGATAACCAATACCGGCTGTAATTGTACCGATCACTGCAGCAGTATGGATGTCATATGCTGTATCGTCTTCTCCGACCAAAATACTCCGACCAAATACTGTCTTGGAAATTGCACATTTGACATTTTATGAAATACTGAACCTTCGTACCTTTTCTCAGTACTTTAACACATTTTAAATCTCTTAATGAGCAAGCGATAGGTGAGTGTTCGTCAAATTTTCTATGCAATTCTGAGAAAAAATATCCACTCTTCTCGATACAGCGAAAATCTGGATCTACTGATTTACCTTTATCAGTGTCCAATTCAGCATCAACTTGGTTTGTCAATGAATTATCACTTAACTCATTATTTTGCTCAGGATTGTGACCGATATGTCTACTGTTATCGGAATCTATTTCTTGTTTTGCAACATCATCATAATTCCTTCCCATTCCACGTAATACGTTTTCAGAATGATTATCAATAACCATGGTATCATCCCTATTATCGACAGAAATATTCATTGAAGGGTTACTCTCAGGTTGTTCATTTCTTTCTTTAGAATAATTTTCTTCAACATTCTCCAGTACCTCTTCTACAATTTCATCTGGTATCACTTGCGGTTGGTTTTTAATGTTCTTTCTCTTCCTAACAGTAAATAATATATAAATAAATAAGAGAATGAATAAAAACGAATAATTATTATTTTTTATTACAAAAAAACTCAATATTCAAACAACTTTGAGAAAAATATTACATAATGAGACAATTATTGATGAACCAATTTTTTAAGAACATTATACTTTGTTTTATTTTTTTTGTTTCTATCTATATTGAAAAAAATGGTGCTGTATAACCTCCACAGAGTTGGTTTACATAGCGCCTACTGTTGGTGCTCAGCAATCGCTAAACTAGTGTTCGTCGAACCTGTATTTGGTTTGCCATCTGAACCACAATGTTGAATGTGCTATTTCCACAAGTCTAAACCAACAATGCAGAGGTAATACAGCATCACATTTTTCAATGTATTAATTCTCCACTTATGACTAGAGGAGACTGGGGTGGACTTGACATTTCGCGGTTCATCATGCTGGTCCCTCTAACTAACTTTGGCGAATTACTGAGATGAACTCATTCAATTATTTGAAGAAATGTGTTTACGGTTACTAAAAGTAAACTTTTGTGACATCAGAAATTTTAGTGTCAATTCTATCAAAATAGTTACAAGATTGACATTAAGTTGAAATTAAATTGTCGAGGGTAGGAAGTTTGGAAGTTTAACAATTAAAAAATAATATGACGAATTGATTTGGTATTCATTAAAGATATTTTTTCATTTGTAATGTTTGAAAAAAAGGTCTGGGGCAGAGAAGACGCTCCGTTAAAACAATGCCAGGTGGTCGGACACTGAATTCTGATAAGAGATTTTACCTGTTTAATATTTTCAGTTATTTTGGTTTGTAGAGAAACTTGAGATTATTGAATGAAATAATTAATGTTATCAATGAAAGTAATGCAAGCCCCTATACGTCACTTTAAGACGACCTGTATATGACCTTCCAAAACATTCTAATTATCTCTACACGATTCTTTTATAATGCCAGGTAACCCCCTTCCGAATCGAAATAACCTCTATACGAATTCTGAACAACCCTTATATATGACCCCTACGTGACATCTATATAAATCTCAAAAAATCTCCTTATGAACCTGAAATATGGATCATACGATCCACACATGAACCTATATGACCTCTGATGTAACTCACACATGACTCGTATTTAACCTTTCAATAACTTGCTCATAACCTCCATACGACTCTTTTATGACTCCTACATAACCTCTGTACGACCCCTCTAAATAATCCGTATACAAATTCGAAATGACCTTGAATAACTCCCATATTACCCTACAATGATCTTCATTGTATACACACATGATCTCAATATAACCCCCGAATCAGTAATGCAAACAGGAACCGGTAATGCAAAAAAAGAAAACAATTTCGTTTACGTCATATGATTTGTATTGTAACTGTTGTAATAAGTGAATTGACAATTTCAAATTGACCATTTACTGGTTTCTAGCCATGCACCGGTGGATTTTCATTTTTTTAGTAAGAAATGTAAATAAATAACTCAAAGTGCTGATTGAAAATTGAAAATTTTAATTCGACAAAATATCTGTAAATAACGATTTTTAAACAAAAAATTTTTTTTTGTAGATTTGACTGATAATTTTTCTGAACTGACCGTTTTAAGGTTTCTTTAAAGTACATAGATGTTTGCAAGACAAAAGAAATAAAAAAAAGTGTAGGTAACTATACACTTTCTATACTGCAAGAAATAATTAAAAATTTTTAAGTTAATAAATGTGAAAAAAAGTATGGAACTTATTTTACCTCATTTGAAGACAGATTTGGCGCGAAGATCTCTTTCTGGAAGAGGATTTCCTCCATCCCTTGTTAGTATGTCTCATAATGTAGGTTAAAATTAAAAAATATTGAGAAAAAAATCGATTAAAAAAAATCACTTTTCACTACGTAAAAAATTTCTCTACAATGAAACAATTTTTTAATTTATAATACTGCAAGTTGAAGTTGCAGTATCTGTTTTACTTATTGCAAATTCAACAAACTAAATTACTGCGAAACAGGCTGTTGCACGTACCGCGTGCGTATGTTAGCAGACGAATTTGTTGTATAAGTCGTTTAAATACAATCACTGCATAAATAACTTTATATTTAAGTATAATTCATTTACGAAAAGACTATTTCTGAGAATGAAAGGTTTATTTAAAATAAATAGCGAATAATGGGAATGATAATATTATTGCCAAAAAAAAAAGAAATAAAATTTACATCCGGGCTTTCGGCTCGACGCGTCCGGCACTGAGATTGTTTTGAAAACAGCGCGTTGGAATAATAGTGCTATTGCTTTTTCTGCCGGTAGCATTGTTGTATAAACGTTCGCGCTATACACATGGAACAAAATGTCTAAAGGTATTATAATATGCTTTTGTTTTATTTTGTGTAATTGGTTGTTAATTAATTTATCCAAGTCCGTAATAAAAGCTAACAAAAACAATTTTTCACAAACTTTTGATTATTTCATAAATTCTTTCAGGAAACAGCAAGCATAAAAAAAAAGCTAGCGACCAAAATCAAAGGAAGAAAGTCGAGAATGATGTGAGTAAAAGTAAATGATTTAATACATTCAGCTTAATAGTTAAAGTCATTTTTACTTTTGGAGTAAACGAATTGTGACAACAATTTTTTTGTATCATCTTTATATTGGCGGCATGCCAATGTTTTTGATATTCGAAAGTCAAGTGTTTTGGGTTCTTCTTGTGATATTTTGTTTCAACATTTTATAAAAAGAAAATTGAAAAAAATAGTGGTTGGAATATGTGGAAGTTAAGAAATGTGAAGATAAAAAAAGGGTGTTGAAACAAAATTATTTTTTAGGTATACAAAACTGTGAGAACTCGACGTTCCTATAAAGAGGAGAAGCAGGATGAAAAATGAGAAAATGAAAATAATAATCGACAGGTTGATCCGACTCCGAATCCAAATAATCCTGAGATTATTCCAGTCACCCAGCAAAATCCAATGATGGACCCGAATGAAATGCAAATTGTTCCACGAGACGTCGTGGAACATGTGCCGAACGTGGAGAATAATGAACCACTACCACCGGGAACTTTAGATAACTTTTAGCAATCATCGCAGGTACATCCAATTGGACAGTCAATTGATTTGAGCAACCATGATGGACAAGTGTGGAACTTGGCAAACAATCAGCCACCACCATTAAGATTTCCGGAAAACCACCAGCAGAGCCATCCAAATAGGCGGCCAATGAATGTGAACGATCATTTCGGTCAAATGTGGAACTTGGCATACGCTCAACAAAACTGTCCTGGTAACACTAATTACCAGCAAATACTACCAAGAAATAGTGGGGAAGCTTTCAATCAAAACATTTATGTCAAACCTGCATGGAAACTTATGAACACACAGCCAAACCAGCCTGGCAATATGAATATCTGCCAGCAGATAGTACCAAGAGGTGTAAATGGGCGACAATTTTATCTGAACAACCATGGAATGACTAACACTCAGCAGAACTGACCCAGTAATATGTATATTCACCACCAATATGTACCACAAAGAGATGAAAATGGGCATCCATGGAATCCGCACAGCCATGGGGGACATGGGTGGAACTTGGCTAATAGTCAGCCACCTCTACGTGAAGCTAGCAATAAGTTGCAACAGACTCCACCGATACATGCAAACGAGCAGGCAATAATTGTGCACATTCCTATTCCACCTGGAGATATGAATAACTCGGCAAATTATTCGACAAACCCGTCTCGAAATAAAAATGTCGAGATACAGCAACAAGAGCAATTGATTGTGCCACAATCGAGCAGTCAACAGCCAGCAAACGTTTCTTCAAAATTAGATGCGACACCAATCACTGCTGCTCAAAAAGATTCAACATCTGGTCATGAAAAGGTAAATAAACTTTTAATTTTTCTTCATTGGCGGATCAGAACAAACGCATGTTTCATTTTCATCAGTTAAAAAAAATAAAATATAAAAGTTGAATTTCTATCACGCAAAAAAATACTCAAACATTATAGAGTACTTGAAAATTGGCCCATTTTTTAAACACAGTCAAGGTTGTAATAAAGAAAAACTACAAATATTTTATATTCGAAAATTAGTTTTACAAATTATATTTACATCATGGTAATTTTTTCCAATAATTTTTAGGGCCGACAAGCTGAGAACGAACACGTTGAAATCCAGAAGAACGTCATGAAAGCAGGGACACCAGACAACTCAGAGGAGAACACAGATTCTTCGAGCGGAAGTTCGTGCAAAATAAGAAAACATTTGAAGATGAAAGTCCGTTACAAACGACGCTCTGATACTTCTAATAATCGAAGCACGTCTTCAGACAGTTCATATGATGGTCAAAAACGTTCGTCAAAATCTCATAAGCGTTATCTGCAGCATTTTCGCGCAGACCAATCAAAGAGTCGGGCGCAACAATACCAACGCCGGTCGCGCGAACGAATGTATGCCACATCCTCCGCTTATGATTCAGAAAAATACAAAGGGTATCAAAGCTCTCGTGAACGCTTTCCCCAGCCGCATCCGCACCGTCGTTCGTCCCGTGACCGTTCTCGTAGTCCTTCACGTGGAAAATCAACAGACAGACAAAATTACCAACATACTCGTGAGGGCCCTCAACGACAATATCGTGATAGTTCACGAGAAAGTGTACGTTCCTCACAAAGCCATCATCAGAAACATAACTGCCAGGGGCGGGATAATGGAAAAGAAGGATCGCAATATAAAGGGACATCAAGGCCGTGGCTGAACGAATATCAGGCATCTTTCAATATTGTTAAAAATAGTCATTTCAAAATAGTGGATTTTGTCTTACATTCTAATAAACTTGTACTTTCATCAATAGGCAGAACGAGTTGCAAGACGGCGCCAAGAAAAAAAGACGAGATAGGGAGGCGGAAAAACAAAAAGAAGAAGATGCCAGAGAAAAAAGATTATTGATGATCTGAAGAAAATTATCAGGTAGGCTAAAATGTCCATGAAAAACATGTATTTGACATACAAAAAAGCGACGGCTTGCATTACTTCCATTTAACTTTAGTTTACTGTATGATATTTTTTGGTTTTTAAAAAATGTTCAAAAGTAGTCCATCAAAACATGAAAATAATATTTTTGCGAAGTTTTAAGTTTTGAAATTTCTTATAGTTGGTTCAAACAGTTAAACTTCAAAAAACACAAAAAAAAGTTGTTTTATATATTTTCCAGTCGTATAAAAAGATCTAAATTTGAAGGTCAAGATATTCGATACGTCAACAAACAAATTTATGTTTGGAAAAAATTAAGAAAGCCTATTTTATTACGTTTATTTTCCAGTTTCTTATAATCCATGATTGCTAAATGTGGTGATAGTTCTTAATTTATAGTGTCATGTACAATGAAAAAGTTCATGAACATTGAAACCTACTTACAGGGAAGTTAATACAATGAAGACAATACATGAGTTGTTTTTTTTAATTTCAAAAGTTATTGCTAAAATTTTTCTTTATAACATTGAGTAACGAGTTATAAAATGCAAGATGAGATACGAACTTTGAGACATATTGAGATTGACCTAGTATCGTTCTAAAACATACTCTCATTATTGTGCTGGAGTATCCGTATACGGTTACTCCAGCAAATTTTATAAAATTTCAAAACATGTTACCATGATTCTTCTCATAATTGACCTTAATTTGAATTTCAATATATACAACTTGGTAAATAAATAAGAAAGAAAACGATTGTTTTTAAACTATCATTTGATTTTTGCGCCCAGTCCTAAAAAATTTTTAGTTACCAAAAACAATTATTTTCACAACAGAAAAGTTTATTCTCACTTCTACCGATAATATTTTATCATATTTTTAACATAAGATAATACAATTTGTTCGCAGAGCGCATGCCCATACATTGTTTTTCATAGCATTTGTTGACGTAAATATAACCTACAAAGTGATAGTTGTGATATTTCATAGAACAGAAAAGTGACGAGTTGGTTAAACTTTTATTTATTACGAATGTGAAATATTATTGAAACAATTTCGTATCACTCTAATGAAACAATTACTAGGCACATTATTCAATTGTTTACTCTGATTGTTTGAAAACCATACCACGAAAGCTTTTACTTGATCAAAAACAGTTCCAAAATATGAACTAGTTTTGTATACGACGAACGACAAGAAAACGTGTACAAAGAGACTCTTCGGACCGTTAAAAGTTCATGTTTTAAAAAGTAAGTAAAAAGTAGTAATAAGGTTGGTTAAAATATTCTTTTGCATTTTTATGCACTAAAATCTCAATTTACTTTCAAAGATCAAGTCGAAGTCGAGTATTCATACATTCATTTTTAAAAGATATGACATGCAATAATTTTGTTTTGATTACTTGATCTAAACTGTAATGTTTCAACCGTAACTATAGAAGTCTTTGTATATTTCAGCTGAAGTACATGAAAAACCACACGAACAATGTGAGTAACTTCACAAACTCGACCGAAGCTCACTACCTAGAAGTTATAATAGAAATTAATGAAAAGTTGAATCAAAGGATAAGCTAGAAATCGTCCCAGCTTGGAACTACTTTGCTCTAAAATTCCAGTTTTTTAGCACTATACTTTTTGGCTGGTTTGAAAAAGGGTGTAGAGAATGGCTTGAGGGTTGCGCTATGACAAATTTTTAAGTTTTTTCGTTGCAGTAATACAAAAATTTAAACTGAAAAGAAAATGTTAATATGATTCCTTTGGATCTATATATTTCCGATTTTTTCTAACTGACGAGCAAACTGACTTGTTGATTGTACAATGATTTGGATTTTTCTTTCAATGAATATTCATGGAACATAATGGTCCATGCCCAGGACAAGATTTTGGTAGTAGTAAAAGTTAACGACAACGATATCCATGTTGACTATTACGTCAATGCAGTGGATTGGAATCAAAACGATCAATGGTACAAACATGGAAACATGCTCAAACAATATGCCCATTGTTTAGAAGTACAAAAGCTAAAAAATGTTTAACTTTTTCTCAGTGATTCAACAAAACATTTGTCATTTAATTTTGTTCTATGCTTTCAGTCAAATTTACAAAAAGAACTGGAGACGTTGGACCGAAATAAAAATCAGTGGCCTAAATGATTTATCAAAAAACATAAGTATTTATGTGTCGATGTCTGGGGTTCTCTAGTCGGATTGAACAGAGGATGTTTGATCCAACCGACGATCTTTTGAATGAAGGCAGAGTGGATCGTTTTGAACCCTTTTTTTATGCCTCTCCTGTCCAACTTGAGTTATTACAGGCAAAATAAAATGGATTTCTGAAAACTGAAATACAACAATTAATCACTAGAGAATTTAGACAATTCAAAGTTCTATATAAAATGTCAAAATAAGTTGGATACTCTTTTCCTTTTCAGAAATAAACTCACAGAGATATAAAAAATAGTGTACAGCTGGTCTAACGGTGCTGATGTTCTGTTTCTAGCAATTTTCCCAAACTAATATTTAGAAAATTACATCCGCAGTGGCCTGAGTAACGCCACCTTGACTGTTTTGTAGGGATCTGTGATTTTTATAGAAGAAGACTAGGAAGAAAATCTGTATTTGACAAAAGGATCATCTATCAAATGACAACCAATACTTTTCACCAGATTCACGTGGCAAGTGATTATCCAGCTTTTTATATGTACACCTCGTAACGTGGCATTTCTCTTATGCGTTCGGGAGCTCCTGAGGAGACCCATGGATCTCCTCAGACTCCCCAAAAAAGAATTTTTTTTTAGACAACATGCGACGGACATGGTGCGCGTCCCCTTTGTTGTAGTATGTGACCTTGAGGTCAGCAATCTTTGACGAGAAAATTAGAGAATAAGGCACTGTGGAGCACGATCGACGGACCAGGGACCAATCAATTCGCGGCAGACACTAACGACAGGCATTGTTTTCAGCTCGGAGGCCAATAACCTTTTTTCAGACTCGCTTTCACAATCCTTGGAGCGTACTGGCGGCCCAGGATGACCCGGAAACGTCCCCAAGATGGCCGGATCAACGGTGGAGCAGGGGCTACGCTCGCCGTTATCGACCAGGGTCGATAAAGGGGCACACGCCCTAGTGGTCATCCTCCTGCAAGGGGCCTGAACGGGAGTTCAGGCCGGATACCGCGCTGCGTCTAGGGTGGGGAGGTGGCCTATAAAGGTCATCGCAAGGCCGTCCTCCTCCTCTTCTCAGGACCTCCCGAGCGCAAGTTGCGTGACCGTTTTTGTTTTTTTTGCGTTATTTTTTTTTGTTAAAGATTCTAGTAGTATATAATTTTTTGAGCCGGTAGTGTGTCGACGGAGGATTGTCCACGGTCGTCGATCTTCGAAAAGTTTGCCTTTTATTTATACGAATCAGATCGACGGTCTACGATTCTTTATATTTTTTTTGTCACTAACGGTTACTAGTATTCTTTTGATTAAGACGTAAAAGTTCTGTCACTAATCGGAATCGCACCTTATGTCTCGCCGGAATTGTTGTCTCTTTTCCTCTTTTGCATAGTTTTTTTTATTAATAAAATCAGATCCTTGGACTTCACTTTTGACTTTTTTTTTCTGAATCCTTTATAATAGCCTGCGACCAACGCGATAGGAGTTTCGCGCTCGATCAGACGGTATCTAGCTGGAGACGGTTGCAACTGCAACCTGGCGCCCAACAATAAAAATTAATTTTGAAATTTTATATTATAAAACTTAAAAGTTACCACAGCGTTGCAACCTACAATACAAAAATTCTCCAGTACAACTTCATTTCAAACAATTGTACCAGAAAAATGAACAAATTAGAAAAAGAAACATTTTTTCTTCAGAAAGCCACACGAGAAGAAAAAACCTTCAAATCCATTCCTGAAGGCCATCAGTTAGAAAATAACCGCCTGGTATCGTGTCTTCAGTCATATCGTCTATACAATTTTCAGCTTTGTCTACGAAATTCCTCTTCCCCCAAGAGTAAAGTTGTCGAACCAAAATTAAAAACTACAGAAACTGTATTGAAATAATAAACCATTCGTCTGATATTACAAATAATATTTTAAATAAATTGTTTTGCTCCTATAATAAAAGAGCTAGGGTTTTTTTATTTCAATTTTTGTAGCTTATTTATTTGTCCGCGTCGAGTATTGTATTGTGTCCTAAATTGTATTGCCACGACGAAAGCGACGAGGAGTCTTCGATTTAGTAGCCGTTGCAGTTTGAATTCAGTACGGAATTGGTTCGTTTTGTCGAGCCTGGCGCTCGACAAAACGCCCATTATGAGACGAATAATCGTATGGGCAAAATCTTCAATTTCAATTTAGTAGATTAAAGTAAAGAAATTTGTTGTTCTGCATTTGATAAATTTGCTGAGAAATATTACAATCAGATTAAAGTATGTCACAAATGAAATCATTGATTAGTATCAATATTAATACATAAATAATAAATTACAATATTCAGTTCCAGGAAATTCACACACTAACGTTCCATGAGGAGTAAAAATGCATTGTACAATGATACACCCCATTCATATGAAATGAATTCAACGAATTTCACAAAAGTCTTGAAAATCAATGAAAAAGATGATCAGATGCCATTTGTGGAATTCAACTTAACAACAATTGAAGAAACTGCTGAAATGAATGAAGGAAAAATATTAGGTTTGTTCAAATATATAATAAAATAATTTATTGTATATGATTATTAGTTTTTTTTTTATATTGTTATTTTTTTCTATGTATGCTATGGATTATGCAATTTTATAATATACGATTTTCAATTTAAAATCACTGACATTATTATTGCAGATTTGATTGGAATTGTTAAAAAAATCTCTGATGTTAAGACGGTTTATTCTGAATCGAAAGAAAAATATTACAAGAAAAGTCAAATTACCTTGATTGATGCGAGCTTGCAGGCAGTATATATTCTTATAATCTGAAGTATAATAAAAACTTATATGTACAGTGTTTAATGATAAGATGTTAAACTTGAAGGTGAACGTTGTGTTATGGAACGACCAAACCGATTTCGATTGCAATGAACACGATGGTGTTGCGGTAAAAAATAAAAAAAATTTTATATATTTAATGGTGAGAAAATTGTATCTCTTTTACATAATTATATAAATTATGTAATTTATTCGTAAAATTATATAATTTTACATGATTATTAAGAAATTGAAACATGTTGAAGCTATTAAGTATGTTTACAAAATGATATGTTGTTCTATGTGTTAAGAATTTAATTTGCTAATAATCTAATTGTTTGTAAAATCAAAACTTGGTATGATAGAATTAGACACAAATTAAATATAGGAGAAATGAGAAGTTTCGATGTTTAGTAGAGATTTAAAATTGTACAATGTTTATTATAAATGTGATAAAGTAGTACAAATATATACACACAGTGCGATGTTTCGGGTTCGGGTAAATAATAAAGATTTTATTTTGTTGTTCAAAGGCCTGTAAAAGGACCTGTATTTTCAATTAAAAAACAATGAATACAAAATAAAATAAAAAACGAGAGAAATAAGATTTACAATTCATTGAAATAAACAAACAAACACAATGAATTTACCGGCTAAAGAAAAGAAAAAAGAAACGTTTACTGAAAGAAGGACTCGAGAGAGAGAAAAGGCTCAAAGTTAGGTTGTGATGCAACCTCAAAAATGAAAACAATTGATCCTACCTTATTTCTATGTGACAACGCAAAATAATACTAAAATTGTGCTTTAGGCATGTTGACGAATCCGCTAGAGTGGATTTTAAGGGGTAAAACTAATTAAAATAATAAAAAATTGGCACACAAAAACAACGACAATGTTACCGGCAACTTGACAATGACAACAGCTGATTTTCAAGATGGCGGACTGGTGGTGAGGCTTGATGGGACCCACGGAACGGAACGAAACGAACCAGTATGGCGGCAAGATTTAAAAAGAGTGACAGACTTAGGATTTCCTTGGTTTTAATAATTGCTCACCTAATTCGGCGGTTTAATCAAGAAACTTGCAGCAAATGAATTAATTAATAACTCCTATTCGGAGAAACAAATGAGTAATTAATATCATATCCTTTTTCAGGTTCTAATAATTTTGCCTCCGATCCTTATTCAGGGTCTTTGGACTTGCGAAAGAGGGCTGTACTTAAGAAAAGAAGCTTCCGTTATACTGGCTCAAGCCTAGCCACCAGTTTGATTTGATTAAATTTATACTAATAATTATGCGATTCTATTGTGAGAATATCAGTTAGCCACCTAGCGGATTTTTCATAATTTTTTATCCTCTTGCGAGAAACTATGCGCCACCTAGCGGCAAAACAATTTCCTAACCTCAAAGTTTTTAATAATGATAAAAGAAAATAAATTGATAAATTAATTAATTAAAAGTAAATTAAATATTAGTAATGAGTGATAATGATTGATTGATAGATGAATAAAATTAATTGCCAAGAAATCCCCTTTTATGATTTAAGGTTATGTTGATTTAAAAGTGAGGTTATGTTGATCCAGAAGTGAGGTTATGTAACGCGATTGAATGTGTGTCGGCGCGCCGTGTTGTTCGTGTTGACAGGATGTCAGCACGACTGAATCTTAATTAAATTGATTATAATCCTTTTTTTTTAATTAATTGATCAATAAAAATCTGAAACGTTACAATAGATTGACCCTCTTTTATTAACACCATAAAAGTTGGCTACTCAATCCTCCTAACTCTAGGATGTCAATATAAAATGTTTTCTAATTGATTAAAATTTTACATTATAAAAACTTGGTTGTAAATTTTAATAGATCATAGCTTTTATCAATAATATAAAAGTCTTAAAATTTTTCAATTATGAAGATGTATGATGAGAGTAGTGTGACATTTTTTCACCACAGCCGTTTTAACGGCTAAGGGGGTCTGTAACCCACACGTGACGCGTTTCCAGGTGGCGGATAGGGGAATGCTCGCTAGATATAGATGGTAGGAGGAAAATAAAATACCCCTCGCGGTCCAAACAGGCTAGAGGAAGGAACACCTCGAAAAAAACCAAAACTGCTGCCTTGCAGGGAGGGATTGGTTTCTCAAAGGCTAGGACATGGTTAAAGTCCAAAATGAAACATGGATCGGTGTGCGTCGTAGTTTATTTGGAGTGCCTCGATTGTAGTTTCGAGGCTGATGTGTGCTTGCACTGCCGATATGACACTCCGGCGTACGACAAATGGCCAGCCCCTTCAGGCCCTGATCAGGAAGTACGCATTGGACATGGAGATCGGACTCCGTGTTGCCCCAGGCGAGTTCCAGTCCGTCCGTGTATTCCAAGATTGGTAAAGCGAAGGTTGGGCCTCAGGGAACTGGGGTAGGTCAAGGCTAGAGCGAGGATAAAACCATTCTCAAGGAAGTGCAATTCAAAATGGTAAAGGTCATGAGCACCATTGTGCTCGCAAAACCATCCATTGGTTACGTGCGACAAATTTTTACCAAGGCTCCCAGCAATGGAAAAAATCCTCAGATATCTTCAGATGCGTACGCGGAGTCCTTGAAGCCTGGCACACACCAAGAAAACTTCTCACGAAACAAGAGAATGCTGGAAAGCCCACCGGTGTTGGAGAAAACCGATAGTCCAAGGATGGTGAAAAAACCAAGGCGACAAAAAGAGAAATTGGCGAAACAAAGTGAGGACCACACACCCCGTTCCTCTAGAATAGCTGAGAGGCTGCATACAACGCCAAAGACATAGAAGAAGATGCCCAAGATGGAGGTGCGCAAGCTATCTAGACCACCTCGACCAGACACACTCGTTGTAAAAGTAAAGGAAGGGCAATCTTACGCAGACATCCTGAAGTCCCTGAGAAATGACCCTGACATGGAAAAGGTGGGGAAGAACGTAACAAAGATAAGAAATAACGAAACAGGAGGTTTACTACTGTCTTGGATAAGAAAGCTCTTGACAAGACAGGTGAGCTACTATTAGCGGTCGAAACAAAGCTGAGAGACAAAGCTGAAGTCACCAGCCGTATGGACACAAAGGCCATCGAATTGAAGGATCTGGATGAATTGACGACACCCGAAGAGATCTGCCAGGCTCTCCGCTCTCAGATAGAAGGAGCAGATGAGATTGCCACATGTGTGGTGAAATCCCTTCGACGAGCTCATGGAGATACCCAGACAGCGGTCCTGGTACTGCCAATCAAACTGGCAAGAACAATCCTGACTAAAGGCAGATTCAGAGTAGGCTGGGTTGTTTGCAGAGCCAGAGAGAAGGACACGGTCATGAGATGCTATCGATGCCTCGGGTTGGGCCACCTTGCTAGGATGTGCAAGGGTCCAGACCATTCAAAGATGTGCTTTAAGTGCGGAGACACCTTACATCATGCTAGAGACTGAAAGGCAAACGACACCAAATGCCTGCTGTGTGAGAAGAATGGAAACTGTCGCACTAACAGCTACGCTTGTCCTGCGTACAAGCAGGCGGTACGTGATGAAAACAATCAAAAGAAATGAGGTTCCCTCAACTGAACCTGAACCACTGTCAGGCAGCCCAAGATCTCCTCTGGCAGTCGTCACAGGAGCTAAACATTGATGTGGCTATACTCAGTGAGCAATACCGCGACATGCAGACCGCAAGATCCTGGATAGCAGACGGTACTGGACGAGCAGCCATCTGGACACGCAAAGGCCTCTTCATTCAGGAGATACAACCAACTAAGCGATCCGGATTCGTGTGGATCAAGGTGCGAGACATCTACGTTTGCAACGTATACATCTCACCAAATGTTACCATCGAGGAATTCCAACGGACGTTAGATAAAATCACGCAAGAACTCCGTGGCAAGCGCCCTGCTATAATTGCTGGTGACTTCAATGCGTGGGCCACAGACTGGGGCAGCAGGTTGACTAACAGACGAGGTGAACGTCTCCTCGACACGCTCTTCTCGTTAGACTTAGTCACATTGAACATCGGTGACACTCTCACCTTCGCAAGGAACGGTTACAGTGCTGTCAATGACGTTACATTCGCAAGTGATAACCTGGTGACTCGTGTTGTATCTTTGGAAGTCGGAAGCTACTATACACACAGCGACCACCAGGTAATTATCTTCGAAAGGTCAACTCACCGAGAAGAGACAACTCTCACCGAACGAACAGCAACTGTGAGGAGACACGCGTGGAACCCGCGCTCATTTGACCGAGCAGCGTTCTTGGTAATGATGGAAGATAACATCGAGCTAGAGGGTTCGTCAGATTCTAAGGTCGCTCAGCTGATAAGCCTCGTGAGCAGCGCCTGTGACGCAGCGATGACTAGGCGGTCGAACGACAATCGACGTAAACCCGCCTACTGGTGGAACGACGGAATAGCAGAGCTCCGAAAGAGTTGCCTCAGTGCCAGGCGCAGAGTGCAACGCGCTCGGAGTGGCGCTACCTTTGATGAACTCAGAGATCGGTATACAGAAGCCAGGAGAACCTTCAGAAAAGCCATTAAGGCCAGCAAGCGACGCTGGTGGAAGGAACTATGTGAAGAGGTAAACCATGACCCATGGGGGCGATCCTACAGGACTGTTATGGCTAAGCTGAAAAGCAAGGGCTCGGCATCTTCATCTTGCCCAGATTTTCTGGACAGGATAGTTAGAACCCTGTTCCCAGATCAGCCGGGAACTACAACATCCCCACCGAGCCTAACCCATGACCATGAAGTTGTGCCGCCGATCACAAACGAATAGTTACTGAAGGCTGTCCAGAGGATTGGGGACACCAAGGCTCCGGGTCCTGACGGCATACCAAATATGGCTCTTAAGACTGCCATCAAGACGCGACCAGAGATCTTCAAAAGTGTCTACGAAACCTGTCTGAGAGAAGGAAAGTTTCCCGACTGCTGGAAGCAGCAACACCTAGTTCTGCTGCCAAAAGGAGACAAACCACCGAACGAGCTTTCATCGTGTCTTGACTTATGACTCGGAGTCGGGAAGAGGATCGTACGATGTCACGGGTGGTGTTCCACAGGGATCAGTTCTCGGACCATTGATGTGGAATGTCATGTACGAAGCGGTGCTGAGACTCCAAATGCCTGAGGGTGCTACGACTGTGGGGTTCGCAGACGACGTGGCAGTGGTCGTCGTGGGAAAGATCCTGAAAGAGGTCGCATGCATTGCGAATGAAGCTATTGCCAGCATCCGGCAGTGGCTTTCGTCAGTTGGTCTGCAGCTTGCTGACAACAAAACCGAAGTCGTCCTTGTGACTGGCAGAAAAAGGAGGGAAACCATCACTCTTGCTGTGGAAGACTGCGACATAACATCGCAGCGCTCACTGAGATACCTGGGAGTACAGATTGATGCTAAGCTACGTTTCGACGAACATCTCCGAATCGTTAGCCAGAGAGCATCACGCGTCACAAATGCACTGTCGAGTATTATGCTCAACACGGGAGGACCAAGGCAGAGCCGCAGGCGTCTACTCTTCACGGTTACCAGCTCCATTTTGCTGTACGCTGCACCTATATGGTCATCGGCTATGAACACCATCTTATATGCATGATGACGAGAGTCTACCGGAGAGCTGCATTGCGGGTCATCTCTGCCTATCACACAGTGTCTGGCGAGGCTGCGTTTGTGCTGGCCGACATGACGCCAATAGACCTACTGGCGAACGAACGAGACCGGATTTACTGTCACACATGAATTTTCCCTGGTGAAGCGAGAACGCCTATGGTGCAAGACGAGAAGAGAAAAACGGCGGATACATGGCAACGCAGATGGGATTCATCCACGGATGGAAGGTGGACTCACCGCCTTATCCCAGATATAGCTTACTCTACCCGGTATAGACAGCGAGGTAGTCTTTTGCCTATCCCAGCTCTTCACGGGCCATGGCTGTTTCAGGTCATACCTTGCAAGGTTTTGCCTTGACACGTCATCAATATGCCCTGCTTGTGACAGCGAGGAGGAGTCAGCGGAGCACATCTTCTTCCAGTGCTCTTGCTTCACGGAGGAGAAGGCAGCGCTCGACCAGCTGTTGCAAGCGCATGTGACTCCAGAAAATCTCGTCAGCCTGATGATTCTGGACGAGAAAAACTGGATGGTGGTGGCGGACATAACGGCGCGAGTGGTGAAGATGCTCTAAATCCAGGACAGAGAAAGGAGAACATAAGTCAGATGAGAACAGCGCTAATTGCTGAGACAGACAAGTGCAGATAGCCAGTTCACCTCGGGCAAAGTAATGCCTAGCGGCAGTTCCGCACGAGGGAGAAAAGGAGTACCCAAGAAATAGGTTTTTAGTGTGTAGGGGTCCTAGGACCGAGTCCTAAGACCCCTTCGCTCACGCCCACATGCCCTCGGAGGTAGTCATTAGAGACATGCCACCGAGGGGTGCGTTAAGTGCATTTTCCTACCCTTGTGATAAAAAAAAAATTATTTATACTGTATTTTTTCCGTTATGAAAAAAAAATTTTTCATATATATATTGTTATGTTGATATGTACAATTTTGTTTCGAAGTATTAAATATAACGCGAAAAAAAAACCATCGATGCAAGTACGAAAACGTGTAGTAGATTGATTAGGATCGTTATCGAATATTAAATTGTATTCTTTGATCAAGAACTTGATAAATATCTCACCTTCCTCTGAGTTAAAATTTAAATCAAAATCTCCAATAAGTATCAAAGGTATATTGCCGTAATCTTCAGCATCAATAGGGTATTTGTAAGAACATAAATCGAAACGAGGTTTAAAAACATGCAAGTACACATAGAAAAAATCACATATGTTTTTGTAAGGAGTATTGGGTGAAATGTATACGGCTAAGATTATAGACCTTCTATTCTATATCTCTTGTCTACTATATCTCTTTCAATGTAACGTAAGATACTTATCGCACCATTAACAAGACCGTCAATGACAGAGATATTCTTTCGGATCATATAAGGTTTCCTTATTTTCAATCGAATGCAAAGAGGTAGACTACCAGTTTAGTCTAGCTTCAGAGTTTTTATTTTACTAGTAGCACTCTCTAGTTGTTCTGTTGTCTTATATCCACTATAGACATCAGTTGCTACTTTTTCTATTACATCTGAACCACTTATACAAGTATTGTTATATTCATCAACGTCAGCAGAATTGAAGAATCAATTAAAAGCATCAGGAAAGTTTTCGTTTACGTATTCATACGTTCTGAATCGTGATTCGATAAGAGATTTTTCATTAAACAAAAGAGGTTCACCGTCCCTAATTTTTGTTAAAATCAAAGAGAAGACTATATCTGACTGACGCATCACTTTATTCAATGAATTTAATTGGAGGTTTTGCGGAACAGTTTCTTTCAGCCATGAATCTTCCGACTTTCTTATAGGTTTATAAATTGCGATTTGACGCACAGCTGGGAGTTGATGGAGATCTTCCGTAAATATCAAATTTATTCCTCTAAACGGACGAATTTCATCATGCAAAATTTGTTGAAGTCGTGAATGTATAAGATTTAAAATACGTATTCAGATCATACTGTATTTATCTACAAAAATCACGGAAATGTTATGAAAAACAGCACGGAAAGCATTGAGTGACTCTACCGGAAGAGAATATTCCGAATAAGAATTTCTGAAACGGAAAGCAGAATGTACTGTCGAACCTCCAATAGCTGCAGCAGCTACGCCAGTAGATCCACATGCAACGTATGGGTTGACAGTACTGTTATGAGGTTGAGTGAAACGATTGTATGATTCCATCAAAATTTTCATGGTAAAAGTTTTGCCGCTTTCAGCTGGTCGGGAAATAAACGACTTTTCTGCTACTTTCGCTCATGTGAAGATTGAATAGATACCAAGCAGCTTCTTGTACTAAAGTCTCGACTGCGTTTAAAACTTTAAGTCCAACAGCTTTAGACAAAACACTGTAATCTGTATCGGGATCAGTTCGACGTAAAGTGATCAGTTCACGTTGCAGATTACTTATACTCACGTTCGTTTTGTTGACCTAATATCACAATTAGATCGTAAAACTAAATATTCAAGGATTAAAGTTGTTTAGCCATCTCTGTTTGTTCGTTCACTTGACAAATACCCTCGGTCGAATTATGCCTGCTCGTAGAATATCTAGATAATCATCGTACTTGAAAATATCGTAATTTGCAAGAAAGTCACCTAAAGTTTCAAATTCTTAAAATTCCAAAGATTCGTGCATGTCGGTATAGCAATTTTGTAATTTGCGCCTACGTTCATCTTCTTGTGGCATAGGTAATGAAATCGTTTTCTTCTACAGGGTAAAATGGAGCACCAAAGCGACATATTGTTTCCTTTCCGTCTGTATACTGTTTGTAGCATGTAAAAGTGAGTTTATAAGTTCGAAGTTTTACTTAAATTTTGTTTTCAGGATAAAGGCAAGATATCATAGAATTAACATAAACAGGAACGTCAATTCCTTGACCAATTATACATTTTAAACCATTAACATATCGAAGAAACCATATTTGCATAAATGGTAAACGTAGCGAAATCAGTCTTGCAGATGTAGGGTCAAGAGAAAGTAAATTCGGTGGACACGATGGATATTGAAAGCCATTGACAGTACAAATACAAATAAAAATACATTAACACGAGGTGTCTGCCAATAGGCGACACCTAGAGCACTCAGAAATTCATCCATTGTACTCTCACGCGCCTTATAGTCGGTATAGGGGGAAGCCTACCCACATATTTACAGCCCGAGCTCATCTGCCAGGGCAGCTAGCCCAGTTATACTGGTTTCTCTAATTTCTTCTAGCGCAGGCCAGGTAGAGACCAAAAACGTGCCTCTACTCCCGGCCAAGGCTGGGCATTTGGTCAGCACATATATCCATCGTCCGATTGACACCATCTACATGTGTTGTCGTTTGTGTTCCCTATTTTATATAGGTAATGTTTTAACCGACAGTGTCCTGTCAGAAGTCCAGTCACCAGCCTTATTTGTCTCCTGTTAAAACTGGTCATTTTCTTGACCCAATCAGGTTGGGGATAGGCCCCTATTAGAGCCCTTGATTGTCGAGCCTCACAGTCCTCCCAAGCCTGAATTGATCTCGTCTATATCCATTCGCGAATGAATGAAATGCTGTCACAGAGTCCTCTGCCCACTGGGCAGTCTGTACAGGCTTTCTGAGTGCCTTCTTTAGCTAGCTTGTCGGCAATTTCATTGCCTTCAACGCCAGTGTGTTCTGGCACCTATAGTAAGGAAATTTTCGCTCCAATGGCAAGTCTGTCGATCGCGGATCGGCACCCAATCGTGAGTTTAGATCTGTGCACAGACCCGCCAATGGCTCTCATTGCTGCTCTGCTATCAGTGCAGATTGTAATTCTGCCTCTCAAGTTTCTATGCAGGCAGAGATTTACGGCCCTGTAGTTTGCCATAACCTTCGCCTGGAAGACCGAAGCATATGTCCTAAGTGCTTCACTTATCTGAATGTTGCCTTGTACCATATATAGGCCGAAGCCTGTTCTTCCCTCCATACGAGAACCATCCGTGTAGATGACTGTGTCAGTGTTTGGTAACTCGCCCAATCCTGCCGACCAGTCACTTCTGTCTTGCGTATCCATTGCGAAACGTTTATCGACATGGAATGTAGGTTGAGACCGATCTCGTATGTCTGTGAGAATAGGGCCATCAATCACCTTGGTGATTTTGCTATGTTGCCCCTTATTCAACCATAATCCCATACCTCGTAATCTGGAAGCTTCCTTCCTCGCTGCAGCTGTAATGTGAGTTTCTAGCGGTGGTAGACCAACGAGGGCCTCCAGCGCCGCGACCGGAGCTGTTCTTAGAGCCCCTGTTATTCCCCTCACAGCCATGCCCTGTATATGTCTAAGCAGTGGCTGTGCGGATTTCATATCTGTCCTATGCCAGCACACAGCAGTCGCATAGGTAATACGTGATTTCACGACTGCCTCGTAAAGCTACTTATGAAGTCTAGGTGAAAGGCCCCAGTTCCTTCCTATGACCCGCCTACATAGCCATAGTGATGTTTTAGCCTCTTTTTTGACATATTCCAGATGGCTCTTTCATGATAGTTTACTATCAAGGATAACCCCTGAGTATTTGACTTGAGACTTGAAGTCAAGAGTTTTGCCTGCAAACATCACGTTACGCAGGCCAACATGTTTCCTCTTTTTGGTGAACATGATCAGTTCCGTTTTATCCGGGTTCACCGACAGTCTTGACCTTGAGCAACAGTTATTAACCTTTTCTCGGTTTTGTTCCATGAGATTCACCGCTGTGTCGATAAACTTGCTTCTGACCTGTATAGCCAGGTCGTCCGCATAGGCTTGCACATGAGCACCTCCTTTCATCGATTTCAGCAGTGAATTCAGTACGAGGTTTTACAGTAGTGGTGAGAGGACGCCGTCTTGAGGGCAGTCCCTTTCGATCAGTACTTCTGTTTTGGTGTCTTTTACCTGTACCAAAAGTTTTGTTGTGCTCAACATACAGTTGATTCATTTAACTATGGCCGGCTCTACACCTTGGGTCGTGAGCGCTTCAACGATCGCATCTCTTGATGTATAGATAAAGGCCCCTTTAATATCCAGGAAGGCCGTGAGTGCATAGCCTCCCTGCTCCAATTCTATTTCCGTTTTGCTAACGAGAGCAAGTAAGGCAGCCGTTGTGTTACAGCCCGCCTAATATGCAAATTGGTTCGTGTCTAGAGGCCTGTCGCTAAGATGGCACTCCTTAATATATCTGTCAATAAGCCTTTCCAGTATCTTCAAGCAGAATGAGGTTAGACTTATTGGCCTG
>JAPYZS010001041.1:0-31783 GCA_030522925.1 Trissolcus japonicus | reverse complement strand
TGTACTAAGTTTTATTTTATAATTGTGTCCAATAATTGTCTCGAGTTTAAAATAAATGATTGGATCTTTTTATTATTGAAAGCAATTAAAAAGATACAACTTGACTATAGTATTTTTTTAAAGTCACGTTACTAAACGGAGATATAGTGATATTTACGTAGATTTAGATGCTCGTTACGTATTCGTTATATCTACGTATATCTCCGTTATAGTTACGTTATATCCTCGTTTACGGTCGCCTTAGCCTCGTCCTTTTTAAAATTACATATATACTTACTTCTTCATTAAAAGTATATTATATATAGGAAACCAATTAAGTCATTCTGTGAAAAATAATTTATGTTTTTAAATTCTACTACGATTCTACTACATCCTCTTCGACCTCTTCAATCGTAGTTGTATTGAAACCATTCTGTAAAATTATGTTTACATTTGAACAAAATTAATTAAAAATATATTTAGCGAAAGAATTGCTCAGCAAAGTAAAAAATATATCACACATTTATACTTTACCTCTATTATCTTTGGTATCAGTGCACTTTCTTGCAATTGATGGTCAATATTTTTATAAATAAAATAAAAATTCAGTTACACAAAATGCTTTACAAGATATAAAGAAGATATGCACAAGAAAAATCCAATCTTACACTTACATTAGGTTCGATATTGCATAAAATATTTCAATCTACTGACTTGCCGTAACTAAGAGATAACAAAAAAGTCGAAATGAAACATATAAAATAATTGTGATGGTGAAACATTTTTATATCTATAGTTGTAATATATGTATACGCTATATCAATGAGTAAAACTTTTGAACTAATAGTACATTATTTATAGAAACAAATGACAAGGAAATGTTGACTGCTATCAATCAATGTTATATTGTACTAATTGATTCATGAAAAAATATTATCAAGAAAAGATATAATAAATATATAATTAAATTTAAAATATGATTAATACTCCTAGTGAAACACATTTTTCTTTCATTTTCATTTTCATATTTTTATTCGTCTTCGTTTATAAAGTTTTTATCACTTCAATAGAAATGTTTCATGGTCTTTTTTAATAAATTCATTATAAATTTATTAAGCGCTATCAAAATGGGGGTTAAAACTTATTTAAATTTACATCAATTAATGGCCAATCAAATTGATTGTGGTGCAGTCTTGATATTAGTCAGATATTAATGGGTCATTCACACTACCCCGAAAATAGATAATACATTTAATATACGTATCAATTCTCGTTCGGGTATCAATTTTAGTTTTCGTATCAGCATACGTACAACAAATTGAATTGAAGTCGACTCACAGTCAATAGGTCCATTTTCCTCATTTTTCATGGTAAGTTCAGAACTGTATATATATAGGTATATATTGATGGACAACATTTTTATATTAAAAAAATGTATGGGCATCATATTAGGTCATTGAGACACGTAGATTAGATTTGACACTACAATCAAATGAATAATACGGTGTTTTAACCCATTGTCCCTGATAACGTAGTCACGCACACTACCGGGCTCACATGCATACGTGAGCTTTTGGCGCGGGCCTACACATGTTTTCAGCGCCATCAATGTGTGGTCACGTGATTGTTGCTCTCACTCTAAATGAGTGAGACAGAAAATTTCTCGCGCCGTGATTGGTCGACACACACACATATAGAGAATTGTCATTTTAATAGCGTTTCGAGGCGTCTCAAGGGAAATGGGTTAATTATAAAAATAACCAAGTTATTTGATTGTCACATTTAATTTAAAATTTTTATCTTCAGGTAAACCATCACTCATTGCTGTTACAGGATAATAAATAATAATAACAAAAATAACAACAACATGGTCAACTGTGAGATTTGTAACAGGACATTTGAGAAAAGAAGACAGTTAAGAAATCATAAGGCAAAAATTCACAGTGAAAAAAAATTGAAATGCGATTATTGTAAGAAAGCTTTCATGGACAAGGCTAAGTTAAGACGTCACATTTATACGCACACCGGTGAGAAGCCCTACCAGTGCGAAACTTGCAAGAAGGAGTTCAATTCTGAGACGAATCTACAGATACACGAGCAAACACACCAAAAAATTTGGCACCAATGCGTTCATTGTCACAGGATGTACAAATTTGTCGGCGACTTGAAGAACCATCTTAAAAGTCACACGGGTAAGAAAATTTACCGCTGTGAAACGTGTGGCAAAGAATGCAACACCTTACAACGTTTTGTGGGTCACGTGCGCTCGCATTCAGGGGATAAAATTTATGAGTGTACATATTGCGACAAAAAGTATGCCCATCGAACCAGCTTCAATCAGCACCTCCGGAGCAAGCACACCGGCGAGAAACCATACAAGTGCACACAATGTGACGAAACTTTCGCAGCGTTAGGGCATTTAAAGACGCACATTGCAGTGCATTTCAAATTAATTAAACCGATTAAAGAGAAGCAGCCTTAGTCTCAACTGCACATATATATAAAAAAAGTCTGATTGTCGCCGAATGAGTATGCATAGCGGGGGTGTAAATGTGACAATACCTATTGAATTAATAAAATTCGATTAAAAAATTACTAAATAATTGAAGTCTATTATGTGTCACACAAACTATTCCGTCTTCATTTTTATTTCGATAAATTGCTATTTTTGTTCGCTCTATGTTATTGTCATACTTTTAAGACAATCAAATTTCATATTTCCATTTTTTATTTAATTGACAACTGATAATGATACTTTTTAATTCAAGAATGAACTGACCAATTGCAGTGTTGAATAATGTTGACCTTAAAAAATGCTGCCTATTCTGAAGTAGGCATTCTCATTTATGCTTGCTTACCCTTGGCAAGATGCACTCGGCTTGATATAGCTCGTGGCGATTCGCTCGTTTAACAGCGTAACGGTGCAACCAAGCTTATCTGTCCGATTGTGTCAAAGGGGGACGGGGACCGTAACCTCCAGCAGGCGTCAACCCCGCCCGACTGCTTGCTGTTTAATTTTATAATTAAAATCGTACCAAATTATACATTTTAAATTAAATTTCAATCAACATTTTCCTTCTTTTTTTAAGAAATATTTCTGTCTGAATTTGCAGTAGATATATAAAATACCAACCACAACATATGCAACGCATTTCTGATAGAATGAGAAATATTTTTTAAACAATCATTTATAGAATTCTGACTTTCTCTTGAAAATCACAAATTGTGATTAAAATTATACAAATACAAGGAGCAGCTTTTGAAGATGCCATTTGACTATATTATATAGACTCTATATATTTGTTCAGCTGTAATTTATTGTAAAAAAATCATGACCGAAGGTACGATTATTATGCAAGTGCGGAATTTAAAAAAAAAAGTATTGTTGAAGATATTTTTGGAACAGTACATCACTTTTCAAATTACATCATATCATATATCATGTCATAATCATATTTTCATATTGATTAAAAATGTTCAATAATTCATTCAATATTTTGAGAAGGTATTGCAAGAGCAACGAAATATTGAATGAATTATTATTGCCAACGATACTTATCATGCAGGTTACAAGTATGATTTCGCCGTTATATTATATAGAAGTTGTATATTATATACACAAGTTCTCTGCATCCTCGCATAACACACAAAAATTAACGTGCAAAGCATGATCTGCGTCTTCTATACTCGCACGATTGATGAATAATCATTCAACGTATTAACGATTACCGGCGGATGCAACTGTACACTTTTATTATTACTTTTATAATCATAGTTGAAAATGACGAGAGTGTGTGTCAACAAACTATTCGCGAAACAAATTGAAAGGAACAGAAAAAAAGAGTTGTAATTTAAACTATTACAAAGTTTGAATTATTTGACAATCACACAAGCTTGAAGGGGACAAACTTGTCTCTTTCTTATTTTCAGAAGTATTTGTAGGAAATCGAGTATTATTTTTAGTGGAAGCTTGAAATTTAAAAAAGGCTAAATTTGTCATTTCCGGCTTTCTAGTGTTAAGAGGTAATAAAATGATAACAATTTGGTCAAACTTCTATTTCACGTAATACAATTTCTTCAGTAGAATAACAAAAATATTTGTGCAAATGCATCAAATTTATTCATTTTTTTTTTTTTTTAATTAGTTGACTGTACATTTGCAGTGACTTTCTGGATGCACGAAACCATTTTTGATTTAAACCAATTGAAAGGAACTTGTACAATAAGCAAATAGACGGACAAAATTACAGCACTCAATGACATACGATAAAATTACTATATAAGCTCTGATAGATGAATTACGTGCGCGGTTATTGTGGCCTGATGACGGCCTTACCATATGATTACCACTTATAATAATGACGGATGATATCTAGTGCCATGATATATTATGATTAAAAAAACGAAACGTATGTACATGAACGTACGATTGTATATATCTTGATTGAGAGTTCGTTCAGCGTAAAAGTTGTAAAATACAACATTAGTTTTGAAGTAAAGAAAAATAACTCGGACATAATTCAATTTTTCAAATTTTTCGCATATTTTATGAATGTATCATTTTTGCATGTTAAGGTGTTATAATAAATGAAATTTGCTTGTATTAATTCAATAAATTTTGAGTTTAATATTTAGCGAATATTGATTTTTGTTAACATCGGTTTGAAAGTTTGGTGCATTTTTTCACGTGGCTCTTGCTCAATCTATTCCGATGTGTAACCGATTCAAAGACGTGCTCAGTATATATATATATAAAAATGGAAGCTTTAATGAGATTCGCAATATATCGAGCACGATAGATACTTGCACATAAATTAGAAGCAGAAAGGAACTACGTTCTGGTTTTAATCTCTCTCGCCTGGGATAGTGTTTATGCTGATGTGATATGCGTATACGCGCACGTAATACATCGTAAAGGGACGTGCGTGGCGTTGACACGTGTAACGCAAGCGGCCAGTATGTCTTATAAAAGAAAAGTACACAGGGCACGCGTGCTTTTACGACCCAGCCAGATGCACAATATAGCTATTTTAATCACACAAATACACAAGTACACTTACATCAATTTGATCAAATTTCAACTTTTTATACTCCGCAACACATTTGTTTCCGCTATATCAGAGATATTCATATATATAGAATCGAAAACTGATTCGGATCTCTTTATTCAAAAAACATTATCATAACTTAGTCTTTTTTAGAGAATTTAGAGAATAGAAAAGAAAAATTTAGTAGGGTAAATGCACCAATGAATGACCAATTAAGATTCGCGCCGATACCAATGAATAACCGCTCATTTAAAATGCATTGTCTATCTTTGTCACTCCAATCCAATGGTCATTCACTGGTGCTCGGTCAAATATTGCTGCAGTCACCCTAGAATCTTTTTTCTATTGTAATTTGTTTATTTACATTATACCTCTATGGCTTCCAGTAATAACCAGGTAAGTTTTTTTATATCTTCGAATTATAGCGATTCAAATTTCATTTTGATATTGATAGTTATTTATTATACATGAACTTGGATATTTTGTTGAATAATTATTAATAATTTTCATCACAGAATGTATTATTTGTATCATTTTAGATATTAATTTTTATATTTAAATTGTTCAAGTTTTTAAAGTTTAGTATATTTTTTCGTATCGTAAAACATCGTTCGCCTCTCGGGAAATCTCGAGATTTTCCTCGATACATAATATACTTTTTGTTTGTTTTCTTTTATTTATTTTGTTTAATAAAATTAAATATCAAAAATAAATATCAAAAATATAAAAAAAACACTTACCTGGTTATTTCGGAAAGTCACAAAACTTTATCATGTTATACGTAAACAAACATAAAATTTTACACATAAGAAAGCATATAAAAAAGAAAAACACACACAAACCAGGTATATTTCTTTAGTATACAATCGGGTATATAATATATAACAATGTCAGTTTCACACTTGAATTTGTTTCATAAATCACAAAAGTTTCGTTCTTTTCTGCAGATCACTATCACATATAAATCATCGTCCTTTTTTTATTGAGCGTTACAAATTACATTGTACTATTTAATTAAAATTCAATTCCAGTGTAATTAATCGATGAATAAATGTGGTGCGAATATTTGTGTGTGAACGTCTCGAAGATCAATTTGCGGTCATTATATATCATCGTCGATTACAGCCGACGAAGATATTAATTGGTTCAGGATCGAAACGTGCGATAGATAATGACACCTGTTTATACGCAACGCGATCTCTGCTCTAACATTAATTCACCTTACCAAACGTGTCATTTTTTGTCCAATTTTTATTATTCTCTTTTCCATCACACATACAAAAGTTGCATGCCGCCAAGGCCAAACGGATCTTTTAAGAGTCCAAGTGTATGCTTATTCTTCGGCAAAAGTACCCGCATGTATTGCACAGCGGGGAACCCCTGGAGCATCCGCATATCTCCGGTATAATCCATCCAAACCTATTTGCGCATGTTGAATTAACAATCTGATTTTTTTATGGCAATATATTTATGTGAAGATGGCACGTTTCTTCACTTGATTATTAATGTAAACTGCAAGTTTGCGAAATGTTGACGACATAGCTCAATTTTTTATTCATTCACTTTTAACATCTAAGAAATAAGAATAACCCAATATTTTCATCAATCCATTACATTATTATATATATATATATACAATATAAGTTTCTAACCATTTATAATCATTATTACTCAATTTATTTATTTGTTGTTAAGATTGTGAACAACAAGCAACCAAAAACAATTCGATATTTTAAATATTAGTAACCATTATTATTATATAAATTAGTCTCTAATAGATAAATTGATTTGAAAAATCAAGGTATATTACAGTTAGTACATTATATGCATATTAGGAATAAAGCGCACGTGTTTGGTGTTTTATTGGGTCCGCACCAGATGTCCCCTTGAACTATATATGTTAGCTCACTAAACTTTCAACTGTCGCGTTATATTTTTGGCAACCCCTTTTCTAGCCTGTTTTTCAGAAGGCGAAGGGTCCAAATAAGATTCTTCAGCGTACACTTGATCCATCAATGCGTACGTACAAACGACATTTTCATTTTAATTGATTGAAAATTAACTTTTCATTTAGTGGATTTTTAATTAGTGGTACCCAATTTTTTGATATTTTTATGAGAAAAAATTAGTTGGCCAAAAAACGTTCTTGTGGTTGCTTGTGCAATTAAAGCCTGTTTCTCTAACAAAGTTGTTTGTAAACAAGATCAACTAGTACTGAAAATGATATGAATGATCCTTTATGTTTCGTTATTAGATATGTGATTCTGTGTAACGATATAGTCATTGTTCCTCATCTAACACGTATCCTAGATTCAATCTCTATGATCTCTCAAATCTTCTCTGCGAGAACAGAAATAGTCACTGATGCGCGTTCAACAAATCGGCTGCATATTCGTCTCCCCAAGTTACACTATATATAGGTACATATGTTTTTATATAACCAATATTACGAACGTGGCAGTTTATTGTTATTGACATTCGTATAAAGATATTCAGGATTGATAAATAAAGATTTAATTGACAAGAGATAAGAAGTAAATACGATGCGAGGATCGAGCTAATAACGCGGAAGTCATCGCTGAACATCGGTTAAATTTATGCATTTAATTCAGTTTGAGCTGTATATAAAAAGTATAATATAATCAAGATCAATCACAAGTTCAATTTATTTTGATAAACTTAATTTCAGATGAAATAATGTTTATTTATAATGATTACATGTGTATTTATTTGTAATGAAGCAATTCTGTACATGTACAACCAATTAATCATCTCTCATCGAATGAAATAAATCTTCAGTCTTTCTAAAAATAATATCGATATGTAATATGTTTTTTTATTATTACTATTATTATTATTGACTGAAACCCCTAATTGACAAAAACCCCTATCGTTTTCACACGTTACAAGAAAAATATTATTTCAACTGTACATATTTTGACGAACAATATTTATACCGTTTTGTGAGAGAAAGACAAGCCGCAGCTGTGATATTGATCAAGCTTTTCTCATAATTTGTACATTGACTGTTCCTAGGGTGCCAAGACTGTTTATTTTTTTGGGTGTCGAAGATGATCCAAAATGAAGAAATTGTTTTCTAGCAGTTGTATAGAATGGAAAATCGTGAAACAAGGCAACCTAAGTCATTCAAAGTAGTGAAATGAGGAGTTTACTTATAGTTCTAAAGTGGGGTGGAGAAAGTTATCGAGTCATTACCAACAAACGATTTCAACACACTCCAGTGGATAAGTAAGTCAGTTTGGGCGATAATAATGTTGAAATAACGAATGTTTACAAGTCCTCTGTTAGCCGTGATCGTCTAGTGGTTAGGACCCTACGTTGTGGCCGTAGTAACCCAGGTTCGAATCCTGGTCACGGCAATGTTTCAAAACATTGTCACGGTAGAGGTTTTTTTTTAATATCCCAAGCAAAAAAATCGCAATACAACCACACGGACAAAAATATATTTTACGTTTATTTTATATATTTAAAATATATTCGTATATTTTCTACATGTATATCATTTATAAATTATTTCTAAAGCGGCAAGAATTTGTATAAATTTAATGTAAAATTAATACAAATTTTATCGAAAAAATATACTATCCATCCATCCTTAATGAAAAAGTTGATTAAAGGTGGAAGTTGGACCTTTGTTAAAGGTTGGACCTTTAACAAATGTCCAACTTTTATTTTTTAACAGTTTGAACAGTTTGAAAAGAATAGAACATACCTATACTCAAAGTACCACGTAAGTTTCAGAATTTAGAGGAGCCAGGAAAAAAAGAAATCGTACCCGTCAACTGACACTCGGGTGCCCCGCTGGTCTACGGGTTCTATTTTGGTACTGAGATCGGTGACTACTTGTCCGTGCAATCCAAAGCTCGCAGGTTTCAGTTGGCCCGATAAATTGCTCACTGGACTGCTTTGGGGGTAAACCATAGGTTCCATAACAGTCTCCGGAGAAAGCCCGGTAGAGAATCAGAGATTTTGCGTAATACCCTTATATCGATGACTTACTTGAAGATCTCGACGATCCTGACTTCTCTAAGTTCTGAAAATTTTATTAGTTACAACATCTGTACTCAAAGTGGCGCAAATGCTATACCTAAATTTTTTCAGTGTTGAAAGTTATAAAAGTTGTGACAATTATCTGAACATGGTGCACTGAAAAAAAAAGATGATCACAAATTAAAAATAAAAATATACCTAGTAGAATATTTTTGCAGCAACTGCAAAATTTATTTTTAGCAGCCATGTGCTGTTGTTGTCACATGTCCACCATTGTTATTATTGTACTGTACCTATCGCAGGTTAACTTATATTTGGGGCAACAATATCTATAAGAGAACAGTTACAATATATAATTGTACCACACATATTTTTGTCTGTCACAATAATAATTGTTAGCTATATTCATTTATTTGTATCAGGTATAAGGTTATGTCTGTCACTTTTTCAGCTACACATTATGTCTGCGGTAGGCATACATATACCTGTATGCCTCAATCTTTTTTTTCAGTGTGCAAATTTCGACCAAAAATGTGTGTGTTTTTGCACCCGTGTAGACGTATAAATATTAATATTGAAGTTAAAGTTTAATTCTATATTTATTCATATTTATCAATTAATAATGAAAAAATTAAAACATAAAGGTCCTAACGACAGAAAAGCAATCTTTTTGAAGTAAACTATCAAATTCCCATATTTTTAATAAGCAAGAAGTACAATTATTGTGGTCATAAAGTCGGAACAGAAAAAATTTTATTTTTCTGCTTACAAATTACCGAGAAGAAAAAAAAGCTCGAAGAATCTGAAGATTACCTGTTGAGGGTAGGTGAAAGTGGTACAGAACCAATCAAATTGTTACAATTGAACGAACACTTCTTAGCGTTGAAAGTGTCTTGAAAGTACGTTTGCTTCATCGCCTCTGTCAGCCGTGATCGTCTAGTGGTTAGGACCCTACGTTGTGGCCGTAGTAACCCAGGTTCGAATCCTGGTCACGGCAATGTTTCCAAACATTGTCACGGAAGAGGATTCTTTTTTACCTCCATAAATTCACCATTTCCTTAAAAATTCCTTTTTGTTCATATAAAGATTTGTTATGAAATTGAATACCTGACCTGAAAATACACCATTCTCAATGATTATTAAATGTACTATTTAATTTAATAATAATAATGATTTTTTTTTAATTTTTGCTCATACATTGATTTTGTCTTGAACCTTTTAGTAATTTTAATTTTATTCTAAATATTTTCTCATAGACTCGTATACGGGAGCTTGTTAATCTATATATGCACTGAATGATTATATTTATTCAATTGTAATTTAAATGCTTATAGATGGATATCACAAAACCCCTTTTTTGTCTATCTTATAAACAGAACAGGCATTTTAGCAAATGTTGCTGGAAAACTGGTACGTCAGATTTATAGACGTGCGTGCATCGTGCTCTCTTGCCAGCTCGTTAAACCAACTTTATAGTGCAGAACTGCAGCTAGATACCTTTATCATCGACTATAAATTTCGACTCAAGGGATGCGAGCAATTCATTCAATGCAGCTACTTCAACTTTATGGCGTACCTTTTTAAAAATTGCATCCATTTATGAGAATTTTTCACTCTAGTCATTCTGTGACATGCAAACGATTGAGATCAATATGTTTTCAAAATTCAACTAAATATAACAAACGTACAAAAAAAAAACTTTTAGCCTCCATACTTGACTTGAAAATTATTCGCGTATCAGTGTTATATTACGAAACGTTGCACCGGATGCATTCGCGGATATGGCGCGTAAAAGATTCATCTCTTCCTCCGCCCGATTTCGTCGAAGAATCGTAAATAGGAGAAAATAGTGGTGGATAAAGAAAAGTGAATCCAAGGACCGCAGCCTGTGGGTCGTTTATAATCAAGTGATGAAATGATCGTTCACGGCTTTTTTTCCCCACTTTGCACGTTTGCCCACAACACCAGTTTGAGGCGTGAAAAATGTGACACATGGAAGAACGTTAACCCGACGTGCATTGAAAAAAATGTCTTAAAAATAATCTTAAAAAATATAGATCATGCATGTACATGAAACTATATAATTGCGGTCATGCATAACTTAAACGTTTATATCGGCAAAAAATTGGGATGCAATGATAATTATTTATTGTTCACAATAGCTTTTGATCGTGCGACCAGCAGAAGAAGAGCGATGTACTTTAATTAAAGCAATGATTAACGACATTCTTTCATGAAGCGTAATTAAATGGCGTGTGCTTTTTTTGCGCGCGTGCGCTCGTTCAATAAACAACGTGAGTTAACAAAAAAAAACGTCCCGGCGATCATGAAGCGTTCAAAGTATCCTGAAAGTCTTCATTTTGCGATGGATCAGTAATACTTTGGTTGGCTGTTGTATCAAGGCGGATGACGTAATTATGTCTCCAGTATCGGCGCCATCTCCTTCCATGTAACCTTCGAACGAAGGACAATACATTAAAAATTGTTATGAGATGATTGTTTGTACATTTTAAAATGATTTTTAAAAACCTGCTCAAAGTGATTAGCCATCCCCAATACGCAAACAACGTAAGAGAGCATGTTGGCACCATCGCCACAATTGCCCAAGGTATTCCTTTGAATCCACTATCAAACAATAGTTTTATCGCTGTGCCGCAAATATAACAAGAAAATACTGCCAGCGGCGTAGTTACTATCAAGTACATAACATCTAGAAATACCTATAGTTTTTCTGACAATTAGTTCAAGAATGTTTGTTAGATTCCGATAAATACAGAAAATAATAAAATTGGGTCAGGCGGGGTACAATTGATCAATGGGGTGAAAATGATCAACTTGATTTATTTCACAAAAAAGCAACAATAAACAAGTTTCTATTGGTTCAATATATAAATAAACATGCCAAGTCGTTATTGTGCGCATGTTCGGTAATATAGAAAATATCTAGAAACAACTGTTTAATTATAAAGACTGATCATTTTTACCCCGCCTGACCCTACAACTGTATCTAAGTGTTTCAGTAGAGAAGAGGCTTCAGCCTTTAGAGACGCTTTTTTTCAGAGACAACGATTAACCCTATGTGATCATACCTCTGTGAGACAACGTAATCGGTCACAGTGAGGTCACTGGAGACTCCACGACTTTTAACAATAAAATTTAAACTGACTTATGTATTTACAAAAACAATAACATATCTTAGTTGTTCATTATAAAGTGCAATTTTAAAGGTGTAAAAAGTGTCCTTAGGCATAAAGCTTCCTCTCTACCGTTTTAACTTTGTTTAGGCAGGTTCGCAAAAGAAAAGTTTGTTTAAATCAGAAAATTGCTTCTAATCATAGATTCGTATCCTACACGTTCAAATTAACATTCAAAACGTTATCGTAGATGATATAAATATTATATATTATTATTTTTCAGTTCTAGAAAAGCACTGCAAATCTGGCAAGAAACTAATTTTTAAACTTTTTTGGATTTTGAAAAAATAAGATTATTGGAAATGATGCAAAACGCCACAAATGATAATAAATGGACCATCCCGGTTTTAAAGGTGGTATAAAGCAGGTGTCGATTTACTTGACGAGTCGCTATGACCATGTTGAACCAAACAGCAATACTGCGAACAACATTGTATCGCAACACACTCTTGGTTGCATACTTGTGACCACATAGCTCGCACTGAGTGTGCCTTGATTCAGTCAACCATCTCTCTAAACATTCTCTGTGTACAAGTCCGACTGTTCCTCGACACCTGGAATAGTTGTCTCAAAATATATTCAATCAAAAAGAGCAAATTTAAATTTAAAAAACAAAACAAAATGACGAAAAAACGCAAAATTATTGGGCACACTTACTTGCAAGCAGAAATTAATAGCTGGTGCAAATTGCTTTGCAATAAGTTGAAATTTTGATTATTACCGGTTGGGAAGAAATGCTTATCTTGAAATGAACTTAATGATAAATTTTCTCCCATATGACAGATCCTGCACATGTCACTCGTTGCAGTATTGGCTTCTGAAAAATTAATTCAATTAATCTTAATGATATAATTCGAAATTGAAATATTGCAGCGGTAATATTTTGACTCTATTATTTATCAGTTGGCGCAAACATTGACACAAACAATAACCATGGGTTGTGTTTTGAGGATCATTATTTTCATCAGTTTGTTTTCTCGTCGTTTCGTCTTCATCCGAATAATGGACCTCTGTTGATTTTGGCTCGTCATAACCTTTAATTTTAGACACTGATTTTACTGATTCTACACCCACGTCATTTTCCCCGCTAGTCTCGTCTAATATTAAAACAAACCGCGGTTAACACATTTTTCCACCATTAATCAACTTTACTTGATTATTTTTTCTCAGATCTTAACCTAAATTTACAACGCTTTGTTGTGGATCATTCACTTCTTCTGCTTCGTGGTCGGACATCGAAAAAACGCGTATTTCATTGTGTGAGACACTTTTTCATTATTACTATGACACGAGGTAAGTCACTACTAGAATTTAGCTGTTTCTTTGATTTTGCCGAAAAATTTGAGTCGAATGTTGTGTTACAAAATGTTGACTATTACTATATATGTTGACATGTTATTCCTTTTGTTTGATTCGTTTTTCAATTTTGAAATTGAAATTTTAAATTATGTTTCTACATTACATTTTACTCTTCATTTGTATTTATTATTTTTGCAAAATGTATGTAATATTTCATGAAAAGCGAAAAATTAAATTTCAATGACGCATAACAGCACACAGGAAATGACAGGATTGTCCATGCACGTATCATTGCACCTGCGACGGTCCTTCCACCCACGAATGCTTTGGCGCGTGTCAAACAGTTGATTTTAACCATCATCATAACAGATATACTCTATACATGAAAGAAAGAGAAAGAGAGAAAGAGACCAAGTCAACACTACGGTACATACAATACTCGTGCGGAAAATTGGTTACTGCAGCTCATGTTTTGACAGCACTCATCCCGCCATCACCAATTTTCTGCACTTGTACAACAATATACTATTTATTTATTTCCTTACAATATCATTTACATCATTTTTGTCCCGATGAATTCTGTGGCTGTGAGGAGGAAAAACCAGTTAAGTGTTTTTTTGTACATCAAAGTTAAAAACATATTTTACATTGTTTTTTTATCTACTTCTATAAGACGAACTCAAAAAAGTGTTTCTATGGGGATCAAAAAACTATAATTCACATTTTGTAACATTATTCAGAACTTTAATTTTGTTTGAAAAAATGTTTAAACTTTTATTTTTTAATGTTTTCTACTGGCAGTTAACTGGTTTTTCCTCACAGCCACAGAATTATTCTGCACTAATACCTGAAACACGATAATTACTTAAGGAACTTAATTTATAAAGATAAGTTTATTATAGATGATTGATTTCAGGATTCATAATTATTTTTGCGTGTTCAAGATATCAAACGCGCAAGATATATACATAATGTATAATCGCTACAATGAATTAAGATTACGTTCTCGTATCGTATATGAATCATGCAGTGTGGTAGTAATTTTATCTGTCACTCTCAAATTCTCATTAACATAAATAGCAAATTAATTATTGTCAGAATAAGACTTCATGAATATGAATTGATTCAATAGTTAATTACCTTTTTGATTTGGCTTGATTCACCAAATTATATACCTATCAATGAGCTCAGTCTATAAATTTGTCAAAGTATTTTTATATACATCGTTACATTCGAAAATTGATTTATAGATAATGATTTTAAGTTAATAATAATAAATGTTGATTAATAAATGTTTTTGGTTGCAGGATCATATATGGATGATATATTGTTGAGATCTATATAGCAATGAATTATATCTAATGGTGAACCTATCAGCGCTGGCTGTACAGCTCGTGCCTCGCTTCTATTTGCAGACACGCGCTCAATTCATCTTCGTGGCCGAAAATGTCGTAAGGGAAATAACGCGAACGTTCGGCCGACCACCTGGCAGAAATAGCAACCAACATCGAATTTGCCCTTTTTTCTTCACTTTACACCAGATGTGATGTTCATTGTGAATTTTAATGAACAATATCACCCTATATATGTCAATCATCAACAAGCTAAATTATCATATTGTTTATCTACACATTATTCGTGTAAATTTAACTTATATTTTGTCGTTTTTACCTTTTCTTTCAAATTTGTTTAAACAGTTTTGTTAAGGAATAAGATGGTTAAATTGAAATGTTGAGACAAATGTGAAAATAATTTCAAGTCGGCATGTGGGTTAGGATGAAACAATGAGAGGAAACGAGTTGTTGGCGCGGTAATGTTGAATAATTGATTTATAAACACGAGCGGATAAATTGAGTTGGCATTCAGGTGCAACTCGTGAGAACAGAGAAGCAGCGTCCCAGTCTTGTCGATTATGAATGAAAGTAACAGAGCCCATTCAGCTGCTGCAAACTGGCTCTCCAAGATTCATATACTCGGTTCATTCGTCGCTTGATTACTTTCATTTCGCGTGCAACTACTCTTGGCTCATCTTGGTACGCTAGTTCAATTCAGAATTTCATTTAGCTCGCACGGTATCTAAATAGACGTCCTGCCCCTGGTCAAAAGTTGTTTTTAGCAGAGACTTGAATGCTCGACCGAGTCTTTTCCATTCATCATGCCAATTCTCATCCGTTTCTCACTCACGTTAGCTGTTAAACGCCGGTTGTACTTTAACAAATATTTTCATTTCTTTATTTCCTTATACATATTTATTTTCAAGTCTTCGAGTTGAATTGATTTTATTCAATTAAACTTGTCATATCACAACATGATATGATATGGAAAAAAAATTAAATACTATTCACTATTTAAGGATCAAGCTGGGATTTTGCATGTAAGATCTGGACACCGGAAACATTATGCCCACCAATTTTCAGCAACGCCAAGACATTGGTACAAAAGTTTGGTTTTTAACTGTGCTGTACTGCAGGCACACCATCTTTGAATATTAATTACTGCTACGTTAATCCAATTTGATAATATTAATACAAAAAATAGCTATAATTTTTTAAATAATCAATAGAAATACATACAAATCAATAGAACTCAATCTTTTTTAATACGTTTCCAAAATCATTCCTTTTCATTTAACCTGTTTTTCATTTTTGAAAGATTTTTTTTAACTTTAACGCAAAAATCAAAGATTGGGTTTAAATGAAATCAATTATTGTAAGTAAGTTTATTCAGAATTCTTTAACGTATGTCTCATTTCAGTCCCAATAGATTCTTATATTACACCCTGTATACGCATTTTATCAGTTAGTTGAAAGCTCACTTACATCTTTGCTGAGACTATTCGAGCATAAAAATCGACCTGTGGGAAACAACAAACGCTTTCTGAAGCGAATCGTTTCGTGTTCAGAAATTGCCTACCTGATGGTTAAACCTGCAATTCTATCGTAGCCTTAGAATTACATCACGTATATGACACAGCCTTAAACTGAAGTGTGAAATTGATTTTATTCAGACCAGAGCCAATTGCAGAGTCAAAAGGATTCATATAGGAATTGACAAAAAAGTAACGCTTACTATAAATTTTGCGATTTCATGCACGTGGACAAATGATAATGAAATATAATGTAAGAATTAAATCCAATTTTATAAAGCCAAACTAAAGGGAAGATATTTTATTTAAATGAGAAAAAAAATGGCAGCGGTGGGATTCGAACCCACGCCTCCGAAGAGACTGGTGCCTTAAACCAGCGCCTTAGACCGCTCGGCCACGCTACCGGATGAGTCCAATAATCTTAATCGTTCCCCCAGGAGTTGAACGAACCAATAGTATCCATAACTTAAAAATTAAAACATTTTCTTGACAACTGAATTTTAATTTTTCTAATTATTTAAAATAAATTATTTTGATTCAAATAAATTTTCACGATAAAAATATAATTCTGAAAGAAAAAAAATTTAGAAATAATTTTTACGATCTTACATTATTCATAATGATAAGTATATTTTTAAATATAAGAATATCACTTTTGAATAAAAAGAAAATGTCTTCATCACACATTTATTAAAGTAAAAATCTTATGAATTATTTTAGATTGAAAGCTACATAATGTGTATAATATAAATAAACATCAATGAGTTATTTAAAGCAAAAATTCCTATATCCAAATGAAGTATTATTTCATTGTTGCATAAGCTGAAACCCATAGTTTCCCCGCCCATATTTACAGCGCGCTGATGCATACAAATAATCATATGCACGCTGCTTTTTTCTAGCAAATTATAAGATGTGCCACGCGAGTGAGCTTTTAAGTGCGAATAAGGGATTTATATTCAGTCATGTGTTTCTCCCTTCTTTCCATAGTATATGATTATTTATTATTGTTTTTTATAAACTCCTGTAATGGTAGCTAGAAGGTGCAGGCACGTTCAATTAAATACAATAGTTTGATAGACGCGCGCGTTGTACTTAGCTGCCATAACTCTTTGTGTTCTTACTTATTTCTCCTCTGATTCTGTAATATTAACAACTCATGCACTATCTCAAGAATTTCCCCGAAGCCTAGGAATAACAACAAAAGTTTCTAGCAAAAAATCAATGTCAAACACAATTTAAAATTAAATGATACAATTTGAGACATTTATAGAAAGTCACTAATAATCTGGAAAAAATGGAGCATATTTCGTAAATAAAATATGTGCGATAGAAAAATATCAAGTTTTATATTTTTGCGATTGCACATGTATGCGTTGGTTGATCATTTTTGAGGGATTAGTGTGACACTTTAGGCGTCGTTCTAACGGTTCATTATATATCTCTGCACAGAGGCTCTTTGTCTCACAAAGTCTACGCGGTCTCATTAGCGGCGTCCGTCAGTGCGTCAGTCACCTAGCACACGCGCGTATACACACTTTACTACTCAGTCGACTATTCTTATAGAGCTCGTTAGCTTCTTTTAGCAAGCACGAGCCGCAGTTAAAAACAATCATTTACATACACAGATATAACGCTGATGGCTCCTAATATATACACCAACATTTTTCTTTTTTTCTTTGATCCGCGACACATTTTGATTTGATCAAAAAATATATATTTTTTCAACAAACAATAAATATTCCAGTGAACAAAATTGACATGCTTCATGAAAGTTGATTGTCTGTTGGGTAAAAACCTTGAATACAATTTTGTATTTGTAATTAATCATTAGGGCGCGCGCTCGCGGTAGAGCTATTTTTGCAAAAACCTCAGACAGTTGGACGGCGAAACTATTTGCGTTTTGCATGCTTTTCGGTTATGGCATATGACATGCATTTTACGCAGACATCTGTTGTCTACCGAGATCTGTAAGTCTAACAAAAATTTCCAAGGAAACCCCGGACAAAAAAAATTAAAAGTCAACCTGCATTAAAGCCGTTTTTTAGTTTACAGTCCGTTTAATGTGTCGTAAATTCATCGTTTTTGTTCTAAAAAATAAAGAAAGCAACATGTAAATTTTTGTCTCAAGATTTATGATAATGAAAATAAAAAAACATGTAAAAAATTATTCAATTGAATTATAAACTTGTGCATGCATATATATAGTTAATTAAAATTTACGATCTGTATTGATAACAGAGATGTATATTTATTCACAATAAATGAATTGCACTTCGATTCTCTAATGAGCTGATTTAATGTCAACATGGTACTAACTGGTTATAATTATATATAGGTATATATATATATATATAAGTTGATTTCAACGAGAAGAGCTCACAAGTACAAAGTCTTATCTCGGAGAGTTAATCGCTATGTTCTGAATAGAAAACATTTTGAGGAGCTCCAAATTAAAAATAAATAGGATTAAATGTGCCGAATAGAATAAATTTCAATCTTATATAATTCGTGCCGCTGTTTATCAGCGTGTGTGTGTGTGTGTGCCAATATTCAAAATAAATCTAAACAAAAATATAAGATTCTAGACTTATCAATGCAAATTAAATTTCTAGTGAAAATATATAATTTAATCAGGATTATTACTAGTATTTTGTTTCCGTGTATAGCGTACGATAAGTATATAAGTATAGATACTATATAGAAATGTATAATGGCAGCTTCGCAGAGGAAAACTTTTTGGACTAAAAAAGCTTTTTCTTTGATTTTGCATCCGCAAGTCGGCCCTTTACGTACCGTTTATAGGAGCACTCGGCACCTGTCATGAAATCATGTATTTATATAAGCGATCTTGCTTTGGTTCACCTACAACGTTCACTCGCCGAAACCCAAGAATAGATGAGTCCCTCTGGCGATGTGTGAGCATTTCGTACCCAGTCACGCTGCTTGGAGTCTCCGACGCTAACATAAGGGGATGGCTCAAGCCTGGTGATACCTTCAAAACGAGTTCAGTTTGTAAGCCAATATTTGAACATTTTGTATAACGAAATTCATATCAGTTCTAATATCAAAGAATTGTCTGATATGGTTTTTTGTCATAAAAAATGAACTCGTTTTGAAAGGCTCATCACCAGGCTTGAGCCATCCGTAATCAAAATATTATGTATATAATTATATAATATATATTATGAATTTTGAGCGATGTAAAAAAATGTACCATAAAATAAATATGAAATGGTTTGAATCCAGATCTGAAGGTCCTTATGTCAAGGAAGTGGCATACAGTTGTGTTGTCAGCAATCTCGATTGCGTTTCCTGTGTGTCGCGAATTCACATCGGGAAGCTATTCTGATATTCAGCATGAAGAAAATATCGTAAAGCACTCAGAGCCCTTGGTGTACACAAATAAATAATTGTAGTTAGACGCACGGATGGACGGATGTTGAACGGAAGCGTTCATCCACGCATTCTTAATGCTCAGCGCTAATCGTGATGCCATTGTTTACAAGACGCTCCACAACTTTCCTCGGAATACTGATCCAACCAATTACGGTAGCGTATCGATTAACCTGTCGCTCACAATATACGTGTTCCACCTTGTTAAAGTGTGCTAATCGTGTGAAATGCTGCATGCTGTCATTTTCATCCTCTCGCCAGGAATTTCGATGAGCTCGCAAATCTCATTTCAACGTGACAAATAACACATATTCCAAACAAACTTTTCTTTTTTTATACAAGTAATGAAATATGCGTTCTTTCATTACTAATCTCACATTTATTAATTAATTCTTCTTCTTCACTATATTTTGACACATTTTATGTATTTTATAATAATGGATAATAACAATAATAATAATAATAATTATTATTATCATTATTATTATTATATTCTGTATTGCGTTATTTTGTCTGTGAGATATTTGAATTGATAAATTAATATGAGAGTTATCAATTGATTGATATTGATATTTTGCCATCAGTGAAAGTATATCAAAATTGAAATTTGCGTTGATACTTGTTCGATTTAAAAGTCCTTCCAAGTTCAGTTGTCCCGGAGAATTTGTCCTGAGGTTTAATTGCGATAGCTGATGTCAAATGTGCGTTCGAAAAAGTAAGTTTCAAGACTGAATATGTTGATAAACATTTAGTATTAAAATTCCGTTAGGCGTGAAGTGTGATAAGACTAGAATAATGGATGCGTTTAGAAATGCTTAGAATAGAAATGGAATCGCCAGTGCGGCGCCCGAAGAAGAGGTGTTGATATAGGTATATCGATGCATATTAATGCCCCGAGGTTTCTCTTTCGATAACGCTTCCCCACGGAGCATTCTAAAACTTCTTCTGATGCATAACTGTATTATTATGTCCCGAGTTCAAATTTAGTCTTATATCTTCTTTTTCTACATCCAATATAAAAACAGTCTGTAGGTGTTTTCTATGCCGCTTGAGCTAAGCAAAAGTACTGCAATCAGTTATCAGAGTTCTAATTCAATAACATGTCTTGAAACGTGTACATCAATTATTTTTATCGAAAAACAACTGAAATTTTATTGCAATGAAATTTTATTGCCCACGAGAATAAAATACCTTACTAAAAAAACGGAAAACAGGTAAGAAACGAGATATCCACTGATGGTTAAAGTGACATAAGGATTTGGGATATTTTATAGTAAATATCTCATGATAAACTCTTATGAACATGCAACATGGATAACTTGAATGAATTATAATAAATTATCATTCCTATGTGTGTTATATAGGCAGTAGGACACTTTTCAACGAAATTTCGAAACAAGATAGTTTTCAACGATATTTTGAAACAAGACAATTTTCAACGATATTTTCAAGCTGATAAAAATTCTTCGTTCAGAACGGGCTCAATTGCGCCGAAAATTTATGCTAACTTGTTAGTCTAATAAAAAAGATACAATTGTAAAATGTTTATTAACGATCACTCTGCTTACAAAAGTGACTAATGAGGAAAGATGAGGGTGTAATGAGTAGAAAGTAATAGTCAAAAACATCGATCGTAATCTTTCATGAAATGTATCTTCTTGTAAGAAAAGCTAAGCTACAATACAATATCGCTAAATAATTTCTATAATCTACGTTAAAATGCCAACAACGATGCGAGGCTCGTTCGTTCCGGGAAGAACCCGACAAGGGCATCCGCAATCGATTCACCGCCGCTTTTAAGATATATTTATATATATTTATATCTCTATAATAAATTTTTTGTTCATGCAAAAAAACCTTACATCGATAATAAAATACATGATATTTTACGATATATAATACATAATTGAGACTAACAAAAAATACAACTTTGTATAATACTAATTAAATTAAAAACACAAACAAAAAAAAAAAAAAAAAAAACAAAACAAAGATGAGAACGCAAAACAAATCGCACGTAGTTGGGCTACAAAAAAAGACTACGAGGGACGGGGAGGAATGACAATCAAATGATTATTTTTCTGTTTTTCGAAAAAATAATTTCACTTCTCTTTTCATCGATTCTTATTCTAATGACGGGTGCAAACTTTTTGTCATGGCAGTTCGTTAGAGAAGGAGATTTCACTTCGTTCGCTACAAAATTTCTCAAACTGATCCCCAGTTTGGCAATCACTTTTATCCTCTTACATCGCTTACATCGATAATAAAATACATGATATTTTACGATATATAATACATAATTGAGACTAACAAAAAATACAACTTTGTATAATACTAATTAAATTAAAAAAAAAGAAGCTTGGTTGTATGATATGGATAAATATCAAGTTGGGAATCAATGAAAGAAACGATGAGAAACGATGCATCAAGGTGCAGGAGGCACAGGACATGATCGCTTGGTGGTGTTAGTTGGCAGCTATAACCGCCGCTGCCTTCTTCTTGAGGACAATGTCTTTGATGTTGAGGTTGACCTTCTCTTTGCGTGGGGGTGGCACCGATTGCAGACAGAACCTCTTGAACGCCTCGAGCTCACGTTCCGCATCATCCATCTCGCCATCCTCGAGGTCTATGTCTTTAGGCGTGAATACGCTCTCTGCAAAAGACATGCACTCAATACAGTGCTTGGACGCGCGCTTACTAAACTATACGAAACGTTCAAATAAATAATTATTCAAGATGTAGTAAAGGAAATGTCCAGTTATGATCAGTGTGAAAAGTCTAAAGCAGAAAAAAGGTCAAGTCGAGAAAAATAAAGACAAAATAATGTTAAAGAATGTATAACATTTTATTCTGTTCAATCAAACTCAGTCGAGTAACTCCAAAAACGGCAACAGAGAAATTTCAAAACGGGAACATACAATTTACAAGCCAATCGCCATCAGTCAAATTTGGAAAATCCGTCGGTGAGATTTCGTCGCCAACTGTCTAGTGGTCTGATTGAGCAAAACAGTTGCGCGTTTTGTACAAAAACTATAAAAACGAATCTTAACCCTAAGTCGTCTAACAGCAGAATATAAAAAAATATATATAGACATATATACATATGTGTGTATATATATACATCTCATTGAAAATAAAGAGAAATTTGAGAAAAGGTGTCGTGTGTGTATCAAAAAATTTCAGTCAAATCGTAGGTTAGAGTGGCTCACCAACGAGGTTCCAGTCGTCGCCGCGGGCTGGCGCATTCGCGCCGGTACGCTTTTTCTTTTTCTTGGACTTTGTCGTGCTGACGCTCGAGTAGTCGGCTGCTTCGCTGTCGGTCTTGACTTTGGTGAGAGTCACACTCGTGCCACGCAGATTGATCCCATTCTCCGGAATTGGATGTCCGTTAGCAACTTTGCTGATCTGAATATTAGCCAGGTCCGACAGTCCAGTTGGCAAACAGTCCACTAGGCCATTTCGGGGCGGCATTTTTGACACAGCTACAGGACTCGATTTAGCAAGCTCGCCCTTCACAATGAAATCTGGCTTTGGCGGTGGCGTCAACCCAGCATTAATGGCCTGCTGCAACGCTGGACTTCGGATGGTAACCATCCCGTTATCTGACACTTTGATTATAGCCTGCTGCTGTTGCTGTTGTTGTTGTTGTTGCTGCTGCTGCTGCTGCTGCATTGCGTCCATCTTCGGTGGACCAAACGCAGGGTTCCGAATTGTTACCATGTTGGTTGTAGGATTGTGCATGATTCTAGCGGGCTGCTCATAATCCACACAGTCAAACGACGTTTGTGGCAAGTTGGCGCTGCTCTTCTTCTTCTTCTTTTTCTTTTTCTTGCTAATAGTCGTTGTTCGAGCTTGGCCGTTCGCAGTCAAATCTGATAACAAATCAAACATTATTATTTTAGATACAAAAAAAAACCATCAAAATATATAAGATGTATTAAAATAATATTATTAATAATATGTCAATTGGACAAGATCACCTTTGTCAGCAGCAGGTTTGGGCATAAGATCCTGCTTGAGTTTGCCTGTATCGACAACAATGACGTTACTTCCGTTCTGGGAACCACCGTAACCCGTGGCAGTGCCTCCCATGGCCGTGATGATTGCAGTCTGTTTCGGCGCTGCTTTCGGCTTCGGCATCGGCGTTGATTTGATCGGGATCGGTTTTGTGGGAACGTCGACTTTAGTAATCGTAATGCCTGGTGGCAATTTTAAATTTTCAATATCAATCTTAGCTTCTGAAAAATTGTTGACTTGATTACTGAACGTGCGCCTCTCGTCTCTTTCCAACACCTCTACTACAGGTACAGTTTTGCTTTGTTGCTTATTTACGCTTTTGGCCTGATCAGCCTGCTTCGTTTTCTGATTATCCTGACTGTTTTTGTTTTTCTTCACCGCTTGCTGATTACTATTATTAACCTGGCCGTTCTTTTGACTGACGTTCGGTTGCTGCTGGCCCTTCTTTTTGTTCTCGTTTTGACTTTTCGGTTGTTCCACCAACTGCTTAATTTGGTTCACCTGCGATTTCTGTTTCTTGTTCTGCTGACTCTTTTGATTGTTCTGTTGCAGTTGCTGCTTGCCTTTGCTGTTGTCTTGCGTCGCTTTCTGTTGGACGACATTTTCTTTGTTTTCGGATGAGCAATTTTTCTTTTCAAGTTTTTTCTCTTTCTTTGTCTGAACCTTGGGCTCATTCTTGTTACCTTTCTTGCCATCGTCTTTAGATTTTTGACTCTTCTGCAACTGCTGCTGTTGCTGCTGCTGCTGCTGCAACCGCAATTGTAACTGCAACTGCTGCTGCCGTTCAAGTTGCTGCTTGGCACTGCAAGTCGCGCAACTCGTCTGCACGGGAATTGGCACAGGGATTTCCTCAACTTTGCGAATCTGCTGCTGCTGTTGCTTTTTTTTCTTCTTTTTGCCCTGAGGCTCCTGGAGTTGCTTGGTTTGACCGTTGACCAGCGTGTACAGTACCTTGTCTTCGGCTGGCGTCTGACCTTTGAGCGTAATCGTAACAGTCGGTTCGGCTGAATTTGCCTCCATCACCCGTCGAATCGTAACAATCTGCGTTGGCTTCTGCTCCAAGCCAAGTTGCTGCTTTTCAGCTTCCATCTTTCGCAATTCGCGCCTCAGCTTCTTGCGCTCCTTTTTCGTTAATCTTGGATCCGTTGGGTCCAAAGTCTTGAACCGTTCCAGCAGAGTCGGTGGCGTTGTCTGCTGCTCCTCCTCCTCTTCTTCCTCCTCTTCCTCATCCTCCTCCTCTTCTTCCACCTTCTTCATCGCTTGTTGTTTCTTCTCAGCATTTTTTGACTTTTTTGATGACTGTTGTTTCTGCGTCGTTGTAGTCTTTTTATTCTTTGACGATTTACTTTTTGACGGCTGCTGTGCAACGACTCGCTGTTTAGAATGATTAATTGGAGTTAATATTACAGGTGAACTTGCGGGCAAAATTGACACTTCGGGTAAATTCCTGTTGTGATTGTTGAGCCTCTGCGAGTTTGGTTTCTGAGGATCCACCACCGTTATTGTAACTTCAGGCGTCTTTTTCCGGAACTCTGTCAACTTACGACGTTCCTCCTCTTCTTGGTCTTTCTTCAACTTTTCTTCCAACTAAACATAGATATACATTTCGAATAAATAATTCCACCTTACAATATAATAATTACAATAATAATAATAATAATAATAATCTAATCAAATGATATAAAATTACCTTGCGTTGTTTTTGTCTGGCCTTCTTTTCCGCCTTTTTGTCATCTTTCTTGACGTTCTGTTTGCCTTCGATGAAATTGAGCAAAGCGTCCACATCGGCCATGGATTGAGCACTGCTCAGCCTCGAATTTTCCTGTACACTCGCACCCACCTTTTGATCTGTGTTTGCTTGCTGTTGTTGTTGCTGCTGCTGCTGTTGCATCACGCTGCTGCTCTGCGTCAACGGATTCTTCGCCGGCAAGCTGCATTTTTCAGTCTTACATCTGTTTTCTCTCTTCTTTGACAACAATTGTCTTAATCTCTCGCGCATCTCATTATAATTTCGACTAACCGGCGCTACCGTTGGCTGTAAACAAACACACTCTTAGCAAACAAACTCATTCTAAAAAGATTCTAAGCATCTTATAAATCCATGCATCATATCAAAAGTCATCAGATGTAAACAAAATAAACAAAATATAGTGTTCAACCTAACAAATTGTCCAAATCAACCAAAAAAACAACAGTTTTTAAATTGAAAGGTTATGTGTATATTTAGCAAAATCATAGTATTTTTCTTCGTTCAACTGTTATTACAACAATGACGAAAGTTCAGAGTTGAGTCAAATCATACAAATTACGAACATTCTGTTGCGACATGTTGTCAAAGTCACAGAATCTTTGGCCGGCAGGATTCAAAGCTACGCACTCCCTAACCTCATTTTTCGCGATGGCGTCCGATTATTTTGCACGCTTATCAAGTTGCAATTTTTAATGTCTATGGATTTTTTCGATTACACTTGTACGCATTGTCACAAATATACACTCGACTCGAAGTTTCCACTGCTGACAAACCGTTCTAACCTCACAATCGCGCTCGGACGTGTTGATAGCAAATGTAAACAGCCGACACGCGAATGTATCTAAACGACTTGACACAACACGCACAAATAATCGCGCGTTCGTACATTTGTGCATTCATTTACATTCTTATTATTTTTATCATTATTATTATCAATTTTACTATAATTAATCAAATTAATTAAAATTTTAACAATTTCCGTTTGTTTATTCAAACTATAAATAAACAAACTTTTATTTATTATGAATTATGTTTGTTTTAGTAATTTTTTGTGATTTGCAATTTTTGGTTTTTGTTTGTTGGTATTTTGTTTTGTTTGTTTATTATTGTTACTGTTCAGAAGACAACTTACTACGCCATGACCAAATACTTCACAATAGCAGCAATCGCAATGACGACTTGAATCTCGTGGAGACGAACTGCTTGATGAACAAGAATCTTCTTGATTACTGCTGGTGTCTGAGTAATCCCCATCCCCTGAAGACACTACAAATTAAATCATATTTATATTTAATTCTCTCTTAAATAAAAGACTGTTCTTTACAAATAAACATATCACAGCAATAGCACCATAAAAAGAAACAGATTATTATTGTACGTTAAATTATTTTGTAGTATTGAATATGTAAAAAATTAATCTTTCTCTCAAAATGACAACTTAACATAAAATGTATAAAAATATATCGTCAGCCCAGTTGAAAAAGAGCCTCTATCTCAAATTTACCCCATGTATTTTAAATGAACGAATTTCTAGATAGGCCCTTTTTCGTCTGAGGCGACGATATGTATGATTTCAATCCCGGTGTTAACAAAAGACGAAACAGTGAGACTACAGCATACTAACAATCAATGCTGGGCAATCGTTTTATATGCTCGACCGTGTGTTGTTTGTGGCAAGTTGAAGAACCATGTGCATGAATCCGATGCGTTGAATTCGCAACTTTATTAGATTCTACAGAGTTGGCATGGGAATGGACAAGAAGTGAATCTAAAACAAAAAAACAACAAAGCATTGAAACAGTTTCAAATTTTATATAAATTCCTTTTCTTTGTTATTGCTTAGAAATTTGTTACAAAAAGGGCTTTCAATTTATTGTAATTAAAATAAAGATACCTTGGTGAGTACGATTATTTAGGTTTAAATTAGAAGTTTGAGTTGTTGAGTGCCTTGTTTGAGGTACTGTTGCGATTGGGGTGGGAGAAGAAGCCGGGGCATCGACCAGGGTTAACTTCTCCGTAACGACATCTTGAATTGAATCTTGCGCTGGTATTTCTGCAACTTTTGGCAATACCGGGAACCTGGATTTCGTCAATTCGGACAACGTGCCTAAAATCAACATAATTGATCATTTTTGTTACTTACATTTTACTATTATTCATAATATTAATAAAACCTGCAATCGTACAATTTTCGAAGCATAATTTTGAATCACATTTTTTCCTCGAGTCCAACAAACAAGAGCAGGGTGGATTCTCACTGGTTACAGGTCGCTTCCGTTCCATTATTTTTCTTGCATGTTGGTACACACAGGGACAGGGGTTAGAGTTGTGCACATTTTCTGCCGGAGTATCAGCTGGATCTTTTTCTTGAACTTTTAGAGTCGCTTGCAACTCTTTGTGAGTTTCACCGTTCAAAGTGCAACAGTCTACTTCCACATCAGTTGTCCCATTTAAATTTGTTGTTCGAAAACTGGTATCTAAAACAATCCATATATTTAACATGTCTTTTATATATGCTGATGACTCTCGTAATAAATAAAAGACGTGTTTTACCTTCAACACCGTTAGTTATTATGTTATTCGGCGTACAGTGACTGTTGATTGCCAGTGTCTATAAAAATGAACAAGAGAAATTAAACATTGATTAAAGAAAATGATTGAGAAATTAAAATTGTTGTTATTTCCTTACTGATTTAAAAATATTCATATTCCCGTTAGATTCTGCAAAAGCCCTGGCTCTGCATTCCTGTTCGTTAGCGCTAAAAAGCATAAAAACGTTTAGATGAATTTATGTTTGATTATATATTAGTAATTTGACACGAGAATTGACACAAACCTGTCAGGCGTTTCACATGAACAAAATTCCATAAAAATAAGTGCAGTCTCATATCCAAAGACGAACCCGGGATCACTGGAACAGGGTGGCCTAATCAACGATTCAACACTAGAGTGTTTGTCGTAACAAATAATATTTTCGACGACTGCTGGAATTCTTTGATTCGAAGACTTGTTCCACCCATCAAGAAGACGTTCAATATCTTGTTTATTGGAAAACATTTTCATACCCTTCTCGTTGTCTTCTGTTCTGTCTGACCTGTAAAATTTTTACAACTTATTAAATAAACATTCGTTATATTAGACTTATACAAAAATGAAACGCACAGTCCCACAATGCTTGATCAACCACATGCAGATAAACAGTAAAAAAAAACACACACATACTCATATTTTTGGGTTTTAACTGTTCTACTTTTTAAAGGAAAAAAAGCCAAGTTCACATTGGCATCAACCTTTCTTTGTTCAGCGCAATATTGCAGGTACGCTGAGACGCACACTGCCGTTTAAAAAGATCACAGCCTTCATTGAACATATTGTGCAGCGTTTGTTGGGCAGCAAGCTCAATTCTAGAAGGGAGAAAAATGAAAACAATCCATGAAAATTAAAATTTTGTTTAAATGGAGTGGCTTGTTAAAAAGAATAACCTACTGATATTTTTCTATAAGTTCTAGCGATTCATTGTCAAAATCGCTAATTTGAGTCATCTCATCGTCGAATTGTAAAAATCTATGCACAAGATCTTGATATTCCGAGCCATTTTTCGGCAAACATTTCCTTAACTGAAATATTGACAGAATATATTAGTTGACATAACACAAGTTTAAATAAAGTTAAAAATCTTCCAACCTGAATGAACGATGGCAAGTTATTCTGCACGAAGGGATCAGTATAAACATAAATTTGGTAAAGTTTTTTGTTGAAATGTTCCCATTTTATGTTGAGTTTGCACAACCCCTCTTTTTTAAGAAACTCAATCATCTTAGAAACGTGTAGGGCAGTTGAGATGATTACATCATAACCGTCTAACAGATCTAAAAACAAAAAATCAATGTTCCATTCGTCTTCCATCATTTTGAGTTATCATTTCAAAGAAATAAAACAATGTGAAAGAGTGTAAATGCCGGTCTAGTGCCAAATCACCTGTCAAAAAGACTTTGGCCAAATTTTCGACATTGTTGTCATGAAGAAGGATCAAAAGTCGAACTTTGACTTCAACGACAAACTCCTGAGCTTGGCCCACTAGTTTCATAAGCAAAGTCATCGGGTCTTTTGTACTCAAGCTGAAATGCAAACAAAATGCCAATTATATTTTAAACTTTGTATAAATAAATATAAAAATAAGATGTGAATCAACATTCTACTTACTGGAAAACACACTTGCACATGTTGGCCATATGAGAAGGACTGAACTGATGAGTATAGTTGGGAGTGCAGTAAGCGTCTATTGCAATATCAAATACAGATCTTATGTAATTTCTTACATTATCCCAGAGACACCTCAGCGTCATAGATTTGCCAGTCTCCATTAGCAAAATTTGCCTAAAAAAATATCAATCAATGACAATGACAGTTTCTATGAATAATTAATAATGATTCTTCTTGTCACATCAATTATGATGCTCTTATCATTGTTGAATCTTGGGGAATCAAAAACAAAATTAAAAATAAGATTCAATTGGAGAAATTGTAATTTTTGTAAATAAAAAGAAAAATGAAATAAAAAATGAATTATTAAAAGTACCTTTTACATTGACAGCTTTTGCATTCACAATAGCTAACTACATGTTTGTTATTGACAGGTGAGACAGGTACTACGGGCAAGTGTATATTGCAGGTCTCGATGTTAACATCCTGATCATCGAAAACTTGCAAGTCTTGCAGCAGTGCCAGATTATCAATATCCTGAAAGCAAAAGTAGCATAATAATGTATACGATGTAAAATGCAAGGCGTTGTAAAAGTTGAAAGACAATTGTAATTGGGTGATCCGGTGTGAGTTGCTAAAAGGTGACAAATGTCAAAGAAACAATGGCCTTGGAAGGAACGCGAAAAGTTGTAAATTAGGATCTGACAGTTGGAAGAAAGTTGGTCGAACGTTGTTGTTTCACCTGGATGGAGAGTGGAGAGTCGGGCTTGAGCTGGGGCTCGCCGTCATTGGGGACATTCTGGGCGACCATCTCGTCGACGCCGTTACCGTCTGTCTGCTCCGTGTTGTCGCCGTCGCTCATCCTTTCGAGCTGCGCGACGACCAATGCACAATCGATATTCGCACAGACCGTTTTCTTCGTGTCCGTGTTCCCTTTTTCCCCTTTTTCTTTTACGCCAACAGCGGCTCCCGTAAACACATATATCTATCTCTCGCGACTTGCTCAGCACCTGCGAATCTGCAACTTGTATAGAGCAACCAAACTCTTATTCCGCCGCGTTTCCATAACACACACGCGCAAATGTTGTCAACACTGTGAGCTTAACCTATATTTTGATTTGACTTTGAGCGCCAAACACAAGAGCTTCAAAGCTATCTGATTTAATATAGTTGATTGAACAAAAAACTTTCAAATTCAAAGTCCAATTGTTTCTTTCAGTTTAAACAAGAATTAATACAAATATTGAAGGAAGTTTGAAGGAAGATTCTTATTTTTAACTTAACTTTTATATCATAGTATTTTTCTTTACTCTTAGGTTACGACCACAAGGTTTTACCATTCTCATAAAAAAAAAGTAACTACTAACCAATCCGCTGAAATAGGCATAGAAAAAAATTTTTTCCCCCGACCCACAAAATTGGGGGTAGAGGGACGGAAAAAAGGTACACATTTAAGACCCACATAAATCGATTCTACTTGGCGAGATCAGAATTTCTAGCCGGGTCTCATTTTACGGTCAAACAAAAATTTTTTCACTCAATTTTTGCTCGAGCAAGAATCCGACCGACAAAAGGCAAGTTTTATCCAGAAAGAATCTCTGGGAAATTGGCAAGAACCATAACAATGTTAAAAATATGCAAATATAATTTTTTCCAAAACAATATACTTTTTGGATCCACCTGTTATCAGTCGCTGAAATAGGCAAAAAAAAATTTTTTTTGCAATTTTGTCCCCCCGACCCCCAAAATTGGGGGGTGGGGGTAAAAAAAAACTCACTTTTTTGACCCCCCTCATTCAACTCTATTCGGCGAGATCAGAATTTATAGCCGGGTTTCATTTTGGAGTCAAAAAAAATTTTTTTCTCTCATTTTATGCCCGAGCGAGAATTTGACCAACAAAAAGTCAATTTTTGTCGAGGAGGAATTTCTGGGAAATTGGCGAGAACCATAACAATGTTAAAAATATGCAAATATAATTTTTCCCAAAACAATTTTTTTTTCAGGTTCACTTGTCGTCAGT
>JAPYZS010001040.1:0-22597 GCA_030522925.1 Trissolcus japonicus | reverse complement strand
GAGTCGGCGCGGTTCGTGAATCCGTCCATATCAGGATCATGTTGGTACACCGGATCAACAAACAACTGTCATTTCAAACACTTTCTTTCCAAAAATCCTGATTTTTTTTTGTCAACACAAAAAGTCACACACGAATGTTTTAATCACCAGAAACGGTGTTTTGTTTTTGTTTACTTTTTTTTTCACAAACACAGAATGGTTCCACACACAAATTGTTAAACTTTTTTTTTTTTTTTTTTTTTTTTTTCAAAAAAAACGGGATTCAAAAAAATTCTGTTCAATTGCTCGCAATCATCTCACAGGGATAAATCCAAACTTGAATTGTTCTGGAACGAATAACACAGTTGGACGTGAAAACATCGAGAGCGGAACGCAAAAATGTTGTGTTTACACTCAGTCGAAATTGGATGTGCAATATCAACGTCTCGTTGCAAGTACACGATCGGTACAACCGGCTGTGAAGCTTCGCGCGTACGAAGCGGCTGGCTTTCGACTAGCGGACCGACGACGCGAGCAACAGTAGAAGAGGTCGACGTCGATCAGTGTTGGCCAGTGGGGGTGGTTCGGCGAGGGGACCGCAGAAGGGAACGCGCGCGAATGGTGGGGTGGGCGCGTGGTCCGGAGGAGAGGGAGTCCAAGAACGAGAACAGAAACGAACCAAGCGACCGAGAGGAAAAGAGGAAACGATGCGCGTTTGTTCTCCGCGGTCGCGTCTTGTAGAACTCGGGCGCAATTTGTCGCCGGAAAAATTATCGCTTCGCCAAATCGCTCCGCTTTACTCACGCTTTTTATTTTCGCCCGGACCGTCCCTTTTTCTTCTTGTTTGTTTTCTCCTTTTTTTTCTTTCTTTTTTCTTGTATCTGTTTGTTTTTTTTTCGTTTCTCATTTCGCGGAAATTTGCCCGGTCTATGTCTTTTTTTTTTTTTTTTTTGTTTTTCGTTTGTCGTGTCAGGCTTTATTTATTGTCGACTAATGACAATTTTGTCCGTGAGCAATTTCTGAGTTTACAGAAAACCCACTGAGAAAGTGCACGCAGAAAGAATATATTGTTTATGCTGCATCTAATTAGCCGGGTCATTATTTTTAGAAGTGTGCTCGTAATAACCTTCATAATTTTGAAGGTACGGCTATATTTACGATTCATAATTTCTAGAATTACTAATATCCTTTTAATTTGTATCGCGCTTTCTATAATTGCGCAATGCACACGCAACTATATATGGTTATTGGCCGTGCAAAAATCATTGCTGCTGACCATAATCAGGTTAATGTTATTATTTTATACGAAAATATTCGACCGAGAGATCAATGCGGACGTTTTTCATTCAAAAACACATTACGTTTAGTTAATTTCCTTTCAATATCTTATAACTTGAAGGTATGTTTTTATTTTTGTTTGTGGGAATTTCGTAATGTTTTTTTCACCGAAGATGGCACGTGAAAAAAAAAAAAAAAATTGGCGGGTCTTCATAAATAACGGCATTCAATTAATCACTAATGCTCGATGAATCGTCGTGTCGGAAGCGTCGAACAAAATACAACCCGACTGTTGCGCTCGAAGAGCTAAATCATTTTTGCATAGCCGTGACTTACGCCAGTTGGGACTTTGCGTTCGCAACGAGAGTCAGGGGTGCATATATCAATTACTACGAGCTGTTCGGCACGGATAATAACGTCCGCAGCTCAACAGAAAACCGGCCATGAAAAATATCGAACGGCCCGATCGACAATCCCGCTCCTCGCGTATTACCATAAGGTGTCAGGTCGTTGGTCGTAAATCGTTTAATCGGCACTTCGCGTGTCCCTCGCCGTATTGCCAGGCCACGACATTGATCAGCGCACGCTTTTTGCGCTTCACCTTATCACGAAATCTCTCGGGCCAAACTGCCCGCCGCCGACTTGGAATTCTTCGATTTCGCTCACAACCGTTGTATAAAAACCATCCACGGCGCTTTTTGCCTCCACTTTTTCGCCAACGGCCCCGGCGTTTACCTTTTTGGGCGTTCTGGGACCGCTTTCTTTATGCTGCTGATTCTCAACACCGATGCGGTTACGTTATCGAATCTCATTCAGATCGCCAAAAACAACAAATTTTTTGTTTTCCTCTTGGATAAAATTAAAAATAATGATAACAACAGTGGTACGACAATTTTCAAAATTATAAAAATAAGAATCGTCGCTCTTTTTCGTGTTTCAAGTTTCGACAATTGTTTTGAGTTTGGTGAAATATCAACGTTTTGACTCGCATGAATTAAAAGCCTTTTGTTTGAATTTATATTTACAATAAAACAATAAATTTTACGATATATTTTTGTCTCTGTCCGATGTAAAACAGACATTGCTTTCAAACAAATCGTAAGAAAACACAACATTCGTTTGTTGTATTCGAACTGGAAATGATATATTGAAAAATACGTTTTACGTTATGTCACAATATATACACAAATACCGTATTGTTGATTCCGTCGTGATTGTACTTTAAAATTCCAAACACATGTTGATTGGGAACGAAAAAGAAAAAAGAATTATTGTTCAATTAAACATGTTTATCGGTGCAATCAGACAGATATCCGACTGATCTTTAATCAGAATAGCATTGCTGCTATTTTCGCACGAATTTAGATGTTATCCGATTATTCAGAAATCAAATCTAAGATGAAGTTGGGAAAATATTAATAACCATCAAGTTTGTTTCTTATTTATTCGTTAAATGAAGGCTTAAAACGAATATCACATCGTGATCATACAATCTTATCAATTTCTTTTTTAACAGTAGGCCTTATCAATTCAATAAAAACATCAATAAAATCCGAACGTATGTTTTCATTCATAATGTTGTTCCTTGAATCAGATACCAAAAGAACAAAAAATATTGAAAAAAAAACAAATAAACAAATTGTTTTCTCAAAATGTTTAACATTTCTGAAATTGTTACGGTAGAAATTTAATATGTCTAATTTTTATTCGTTCTTTAAAAAATGACAAAAACTTGAAAGCCAACTTTCGTTTTGACTTTAACACATTGTATATCCTCCTCGTTTACAAGTCCGGTTACCGAATAATTATAATTATCTTTTCAGTGCCGCTCGCAGAGGTAAACTGAAATTTTTTCCACGTGAAAAGCGAAGTGGCTGCTTTCGCGCTTTGTTCGGCTCGCTGCAATGTTATTTGCCCGTCAGCCTCTTTTTTTCGGTTTATTGTTCACGCTCGCCGCCATGCAACGAAACTTTTTCATCAGCTCCGGACGTAAAAAGCGTAACTGTCAGTTTTCGCCCGAGTGCTTCCAAAGCGCATAAACGGCCGGGCGTTTATTATATAAAGATCATTGCTCCGCTTACGATTCACTCCCCTGCGAAAAAATACAAAATTAACGCCAATATTTTTATTGTCTCGCTGTAAAATGTATTTATTTATCGGATAAATCTTAAATTTCCAGTATCGCAATCTGTAATTGGGTCAACATGAAATGCTTTCTCAGAGCACCCTGACGCATTCGTGCGAAAATTTTATTCGATCCGATTATATTTTTATTTTTACATTGATTTTTATATTTTTTTGTTTTTTTGAAAATTTTTTAAAATCATTTTCCAGGTTCAGAGAAAAATCGACATGAATTGGATTGATATTCAATTTGTATCAATTACTCACCGATAGTGCTAATCATTGGATACATATTTTTTCGTCTTTAAGTGACGAACTCGAGTTCCCAATTAAAATTAGAAATGTATGGAATTAATTAACCTGTAATTCCGCGTCGTAAATTAGCTAAATGCGACATTACTCCGAAAGTGGAAAATGTGTATTATCTTTACCATTGACCATTACTCAATGTGAAATGACTTGAATAATTTAAACATAAATTATACAATCAAAAACAGGAAGCCACCGCTAAATCTTTAATCACGATTGACTATTAATCTTGTCCTGGCCATTAACAACTTTCAGTCGGCATAAAAAAGTAGATTGAAAATGTCCAAACTTTTTAACGCGTGATTTCGAACTTCTCTCTCTCTCTATCTCTGTCTGACGTCAGACAGGCTCGATTCGTAATAAAGCAAAAATCGGTTTTGCCATAACTATTTGAACATCGCAAAACGCGCGTACTCTCTGTCGACATGCATTCAAAATGTTTGATCCTCCAACGTGCGGGCAGCCGTAAATTTTCGTATAAAATATCTTTCGCTCGCACGGCACTGTAAGGTCGCGTCGGTGTACTTTTTCTACGATTTGTGAACCCGGAGAATATTAACCGCGGCAAAGCGTTATAATTTATCGTCAGTCTCACACTCGGCGCTGGTTATCGCGGGATTAGCAATAAATATTATGAATCGCCACGTTGAAATAGTTTTGCCACGGTCACCTTGGGATATCTTATCCAAATGCAGCCGCTCTGGTCAAAGAGTTCTTCTCGGTTCACGCTATAAGCAAATGAAAAATAAAAATAACAGCCATTTGTGCCTCGTATGGAATGACGCAGAGCCATTTTTCATTTTCTAAGATCTCAACCACTTTTAAATTCAAATAAAGCATAAAAATCTAAATATGTAAATAAACTGGGTATAAAAAATACGATTTTTTACTATTCGATACAAAAATTATTTTATTTCATCTTTAAAAAAAAAGGATAAAATAAAATGAAAATAAAATTGACTGTCAAAATTGGTATATTTTGATTTTTGCATGTTAGAAAGAAAACGTTTTCTCTTTTTCTGTCAGAAGGATGTTTTCATTACGTCAGTATTTCAGCGAAGTTCAAAGTTATTGGCATACTAGTGGTAGAGACAAAACCGTAATAGAAAAAAGGTCTTAGACACAAATGTTGTATGCTGAAGCAAAAGAGTCGAATGGTGTCGTAACAATGCACCTGGGCTGCGCGCTGCACTCGCACCGCGCGACACGCGAATCGTGCTCTTCTCTAGACAAAGGCCATCAGCAAGTCGGAATCGCGATTCGAAAGAAAGTGCGCCATAAAGAACGAACGAAATCGTTCAAGCGGCTTGTCGTGTCGCGAAAATTTCCCATTCGTTGGATTTCGCGTCGTGAGAGAGCGGCCGCGGATAATTACGACACTGATTTGACTGATTTATGCCGCGCGCAAAAAATGCTCCGCGACAATTCCACCGGTCGATACATCCGCGGCGGTGATTCTCCCCTCGACTTGTTGTTTTTTTTTTTGTTTATTAGTTTTTTTTTTCACGAGCCTATACGTAAAAGTTTCACTGAGAAAATTCTCATGGAAAATTTTCGATTGTGCCGCGATATCAGTCCGATTTATAAAGCCGGAAGCTTTTTAGCTTTTCTTCGCGGCGTTCCTTTGCGATGTATTTATTATGCATGTTGAATTGTTTCTCCCTGGCGCGATAAATTCTATTATGCGCCATTGAAAAACGTGTCTCGGTGAAGATATTTATGTTATGCTTTTTTCGAATTCATTGCCCCCTTTCACGAAAGATCATCGATTATTAGAAAAGCGCTTTTCTCTTTGCATTTTGCAATTTCGCAACGATGCCGTTGAGTCACAGCGCTGAAACACCGAACGCGATGTCATAAAGCAGCCTAAATTTGTTATTTTATTGCTTCATTTTCTGTCCGATTGTATGTAATTTGGTATAAATTCAAAAGCCGTGTTAAATTACATACAATTTCAAAACACCACGCTATCACATCGGAGCTCATTAGAATTCAAACTGCAATTAAAAAAATACAAGTAGAAATCCAATTACACACGTTTTTATTATTTTTCTTATATTTTAATCTAATTTAGCAATAATATATAATTAGTGTTCAAACTAATTATTTACTTTTTAACCTCCAGAATTTTTTTAATTATAAATAAAATGAAATGATAAATGAATAAAATGATTAAATGAAACGAATATAATTTTGTATTTTCTTCTTTTGAACCTTCAGAATGTTTTAAATTATAAATAAAATGAAATGATAAAATAATAATAAAATGATTAAATGAAACGAACAAAATTTCTCGGAAGGCATATTTATCATTATCGCATTGTGATAAGAATTTGATTTGAGAGTAGCTGAGAGCATCGACAAGTGGACATTTGAGGAACATTTTGGTCGGTTTGTAAAACATACATTCTATTTGGGCCAACTTGATCGGACAGTCCGTGGGGCGATTGATCAAAGCAGACGCATCCACACAGACGGCTATTGAGCGGCTTTGGGTAACGCAGACTATTCGAGTTGAATCATGCAGATGATCTACAAAGATGAGCTCTCTGCCGGCACGGAGTTCGACGAACTCGGCCGTTCTGTCGTCGATATGCATCTTCGCTCGGCATTATCCCCCGACATAACTTCGACATAACTCAACAGAATAGTTGACGCTGAAAGTCGTCGGGGTGATCGAAAATGCGCTCTCGTGTTGGCGCAAACAATCGAACTGTATCCTTCTGCAGCATGAATCACACGTGACTCGCGCTCTAACGAGAACTTTTATCTTTTTTTCTTTTTCTCTCGCGAACCGTGCGGTTTCACTTTTTCGCGACATTATCCGCTAGGCGATCTAGCGTTATGAAACAATGACGAACAACAAACTGCACGGAGAAGCCGCGTGCTATCACTTTTTCTTTCCTTTCGTATACGTTTCATCGACAGACTTATAAATCTCAGTTTTAAAATTACAACCAGCAGCGAAATCGGAACGCCGGTTTAAGTGACTTTTACAAGCTTTAATTAACGCCGCTTGATTCATTGACGTAACTTTCGTTATTTTAATTATATAATTCGCTAATAAATTGGATTAGCTTTTATTGACGGGGCTTTAATTTATTCGACATTCTCGTTGCCAGTAGCCGAGGAAAAAACAGTAGCAGAGAAAAAAAGGAAACAACAAATTTGCAGTTCCAGTAGCGCGCTAAATCATTTATGATTTATCATTTAACGAAAGGAAACGCTCGATTATTCATCTCGCGCGCCTTTTCACGCCGACGATCGGGCACATTTTTCATTCCCGAATATCATTTTTCGTCGGTCAATTATATTATTTATCGATCGCGCGGCCGAGTTGATTTAAATTTCTCATTGGCGCGCAACGAGTTTTGTTTTTGATTCGATTTGACGTTTGCCTTAGAGCGAGGTGGTTCGACAAAATCGGTGTCACAATATAAATTAACTCTCCATTAGATTAGACGGTACATTCAAATTTTATAATTCCTTTTGGTCGTTTGCGATAGTCGATTCTGACATATGATTTCACCATCCGAGTTTGATTGCATTATCTTGTTTTTGATATTGTCTATCCGATGATGATGCGAGATGCGAGAAAAAAAGGTGTAATTTTATAAAGGTCGATGTAATAAGCAGTATCGTTGCATAATTTTCCTATTACATCAACCATCATTCACATCCAAAAACTTTTATCTCAAAATCGATGATGGTCCAAAAATTAAACGATAGAATTTCACTGTCTCTAATATGTTCTTTCAAAATATCTGTACTCAATTTTTCATGGCCGAAACTCTTTGTGTCTCGCGTTTGAAATCAAAAGTTAATTCGATATTATCGAATCGGGCTGACATTAAAAATTGCCGATAAAAAATTGAACCATAAACGAGAGTGGGAATGAAATTAAAAAAAAAAAAACAATATAAAGAGGGGGAGAATGGTCTTTCGGACTTGGAAACTTGTCGAATTAGCATACCGATTTTTTCATCGGTCGACGGAGATTTATCGGCCAAACTTTCCCAGGTAATCAGCCTTGCGTTATTTATATGCCGATTTTGTCGTTTTTCGTCGCGTTGCAAACTGTCCGAGCCGTATGTGAGAAATCATCAACGCGACGATGATGATTGGCGCGATTTTTTTCGCATGTCTTCTTTTTCCGCGTTGGCGTTAAAACGGGCCCTTGTGGGTACTCGATCGAACCATAAATCGAACGATTGGGACGAACGGATGCAGTCGAAGGCGATTGCAGATTTAACAGCCGTGGTTTCGGCCAGACACCAAGAGCGATTTATATTTATCCAGTCGGCTCTGAAGAGGGATTAAGATTTTAAAAGACCGTGTAAAGGCTCCCTTTTTTGCCGATGAATTATTTAAATGTGACATTTTTATAATTTTTATTTTACATGACACATCGATTAGGATTCGATCGAAAGGACCAAGATGCGTGGATGATTTGTCCCCTGATGGCACAACTCGGAACTCCAACTCGAATTTAAATCTTCATTATATTTTTTTAATCGACATTTGTTAGCACTTCATTTGGTGAAATAAAGTTGAGTTCTTTGTGAATTTGCATAAGTGAAAATTTCGCTTTGGACAAAGAGTGGACTTTATTTTTATTCGCGAATAGTGAGAAATACCAGAAAGGTCGCTTTTCAAAGAACTACACGAGCTTCAAACACACCTATACTTTTCGTATCTACGAAACTTCTCGCGAGTCATCGTGGAAAACCCAAGTCGACTATTTATACGGCGTATTCAGACGGTGAATTTCAGAGGGCACAATGAAATCGTACACGTAAAGTCAGCTATCCTTTTTCCAGAGTCATAAAGCACTATTACGAAAACAGTTAAGTAATTGTTATTCAATAAACGCGAAATTATGCAACACACAATATATCGTGACATAATTGCGGTTGGCGCGCATCAAAATCTCAGCAATGATTTGAATGTATAATTTGATAATCGGACCCTCTCAGATCAGATTCTTGCTGAAATGTTCAAATGCTGACTCACGGGATCAAAATTAATGCGTGATGTACCAAATGATTTTACAGAATTAGGCGCCAGAAATAAATTATGAATAATAAACACCATTAGCGGATTCTTGCGAATTATTTCGCACGAAAAATAAATTCTCACTCGCAAGCCAAACCAAAAGAAACATATATGGTACGCATATACACCTAGCCATTTATATGTAACATATATATTATTTTTTACTTTTTTAAAATTGTTGTTTATATAAGTTTTTCAGCCGATGCGATTTTCGTTAGTGATAATTTTGTGATAAAAAGCTCGAGTCACTTTCATCTAGCTAAATCGAGCATGAAAGAGCATATCAAGTGCACAGAACAAGCAAATTGAATTAATTCGGTATACCGAAAGAGATTCCAGAGAATCTTAAAATAATTCCGCGGAATTTTATTTTCACCCATGGGAAACTTAAAATGTGCGTGTTTGCACAATTTCCGCAGAATTTTAATCAGGGGATCGTGATGGCGGTCCGTGTGAGAGGCAAATATTTTGTTCCTTTCGTCGCACAATAAAGCATCAGCCCGGCAAAAGACTTTGACAATCCGACGGCGCGCAGGGGGCGTGTAGTAAAATTTGCGTTTTAGCAGAGACGTTGACAACTAGTGAAGGGTCGAGAGCCCAAATCGTAACGCGGGCAACGAAAGAAAAAAAAGCTGATAGCCGGTTTATTAATAGCGTAATCGAAAGCGGCCTCTCGAAGCTGCGCGAAAAACAAAGCGACAGTCTTGTCATTGTGCGCGGGTCGTTTGTGCCTCGGCATTTTATGACGTAGATAATAACTTTGTAGACACATTGGAGCCCAAGATAGAATTGGACATGACGGCCGCTGGAGCGAACAGTAAACGAGGCTGACAAATTGTCAGTTCAATTTCGTTTCTCCAATTAAGCCGCGGCCAGAAATTCCACTACATTTTAATAGACCAGTACACCAGTTTTTCTTCTCTTCTTTTTCGTTTGCAAATTCGAAATTCGCGCGAAGTTTCACCGCGACGAGGTTTTTACAAACTACGCGTGACATTAAATTCTCGTTTGCTCGGTTTTTTATCTCTCTCTCTCTCTTTCTCTCTTTTTGGTCGAATATCAAAATTTTGTTTTGTTTACACTAAAGACCCGATACTAATTACACGAATCTCAACTCGATCGAAATTACGATAAGTTTTCTCTCCGCGGCCCACGCGCGCACGAGACCGCTTCATTAATGGCGAAAACTTTCTCGCGTGCGCATTAATATGCCGACGTTTGTGAGAAAAGAACGCGCGACTATTTTTGCACAACTATTTTTATTGTATTTATTTTCTTTTTTTTTGTTTTGTTGTCGCTGTTGGGTTTTATTGAACCGGCCGCACGCGCGCCTAGCAGATAAACGCATAATCGCGATTTAGTTCACGCCTAACCTTGTACGATAGGCGACAAATTTACGACGCTTTCGTAATCAACAAGTTTACGGCCGCGCGACGAAAAATTGCCAAGGTGGGATAGCTTCGATACGATTGTTGTCGAATGATAAGTTCGTTTGCTCCGTGAATTTATCTACCAAGACGAACCAATTTTGTCCGTCTGATGTGTGAGATTGCGGAAGAGGTATATGACTAGGCGAGCACATCGTACAGATAACATTTTTTGAAAATAAAACTTTTAAAGAAAAAAAAAAAACCAAACGAACGAGTAAAAAAATAAAAATATCCAAGATAAAGACAGAAGTAGACAAAAAATTATTTAAATGTGTCTTAGAAAATATGAAACAAGTTTTGCTCGATTTTTGAATCGATCAAACTCTGTTGAGCTATGAAAACATGGTGCATCTAAAAATTGTTGATTGCTGCTAGTAATGTGGGTGCAAGTAACAGTTATGTCTTCTGCCAGACGTCCGCGCCAAGTTACAAAACTTTTAAACGGCGTTATAAAATCCAACATCCCGATGTTTCTATATTAAAATGTCCCAACGAGATCAGCGCACAGCGAGCAGACCAGTTTTATTTGCTTCGGGTTGCGTAAGAGTGCAGGATGTGGGTCAGCGTGAATCAAGAGCGCGCATTTTTCCCTCGAAAATCCGGATGGAAAACAAACCGAAGTAGGCTCCGGTTCAAAGATAGCGAGCGCCGAATATCCGCGCGACACACCACGTGTGTACAAGTTTAATGACTTCGCCCAGTTTAGATTTCCGCGAGCGAGCTCTACGCGGAACAGAATAACGCGAAGATGTTGCCCGGCGCCTTCCGGTTATTTCCTTCGATTCGATTTTTAGGCCGAAACACACGCGCTTGATGGGAGAGGGTAATCAAATTTTAATCGCCATCAGATCTTTTGATCGCCAGAACTCTGTGTCGATTATCAAACATTTTGACGTCATCAAATTTCAAAACACGATTGGAAAAGTGGAGTGAAACAAAAATTTTTTTTGTCGATTATCAAATTGGCTAAATCCTAATTCAATTGCCGATATCAAACATCACGATTGGGACGATGATAAAGCAAGTGAAATGTCGAAAGTAGTAGAAAATCTCGGCTCCTAATCAGTCAACCAATATCGCATTATCGTTACGTTTTATTAATCGCGGGAATTATTTATTGCATTTCGAATGGCCACGACAATGCGTGTTCAGATGGCGAGCTTCGATTGTTTTGGAGATTGAGCGTCGCTTTTGTTCGGTCCTTTCCTAGATAGATCGGGAGAAAGCGGAATACTTAATCACGAGCAAAAAATGTTATACCCCGGCCGAAGAAGAGAGAGAAAAAAAAAAGTCATAACTAAGAAAAATGTTTTCAATTTTTTTTTCATATAACAAACAATGGAATGATTTACTATAAGTGCTCTCCTTAGCGTTCGAAATATAAATAGACGCTCATGTGTGAGTCTCGTTCATGACCTTTGTTTTGCCACCGCGTTTTGTTATACCACGTCATTTGGGACCGAAATCTCTGCTTTCCATTTTGGGTGATAGGAGAAATGGATGTTCGCAAATTGAAAGTCACATGTGTGGCAAACGCGAGAAATAAACAAAAACACATTCGAGCGGGGGACCACTATATCTTGTCCGAGCAATAACCTCTTTCTGATTGGCTTGTTTATAGTATCTGGTTCTGCGGCTTATGTGTGTATCATTTATCGCACAATGTCGATGCAATGCTAATGAGCGATAAGTGCACTTACGTATACTTTCGTTCAAAACTTTGGTCCACTCTGGATTCTGGAAAATTAATTAAATCATTTTTTGTAAAATTTTTGGATATTACACTAAAAAAAAAATTAGGCGTACAGGTATGCCTACTGCAGACATACTATGTAGCTGAAAAAGTGACGGACATAACCTTATACCTAATATACAAATAAATGAATATAGTTAACAATTATTACTGTGACAGACAAAAATATATGTGGTACAAATATATATTGTAATTGTTTTCTTATGGATATTGCTACTCCAAATATAAGTTTATCTCCGGTAGGTCTGATACAATAACAACAATGGTGGACTTGTGACAACAATAACACATGGCTGCTACAGATCAATTTTGTAGTTGTTCCAAAAATATTTTACTAGGTGTATATTTTTATTTCTAATTTGCGATCATCTTTTTTTTCAGTGTATATCTTAGACCTCCAAATACAAAATCTATCATCTTTTACTTGTAGCCACTTATGTTGGAGTAAAAGCAGAGACATCACGATCAGAAACGTGGAAAAATCAATGAAAAAAATACTATCAACGATCTGGAGAAATAAGGAAATTAAAAGATTGCAGATTATTTCCGAGTTACATCTACTGACATTGATCGTTTCTAATTGATTGGGCGCAAATTAAAGAAAAAGCGAATGTCTAAGACGCGAATTCCTCACGCGAAGCTTGTCTTTTTCTCGACTTCGAAGTGTAACCAAAAACTAATTCGGTGGATAATGTAGATCTGATTGGTCGATAATACAGATATAAGATTACTCCGACCGTTTCTGGTATCGAGGAAAGTTGAATGTTTTTAGAAATTAAAGTACACAGACAAACAGATAGCGCATTTATATGTACAGGGGTAAATACAACTATATATAGTTGAATTTATATATATGGAACATCTTATTTGCATTTCAAGTTTTTTTCAAGTTATTCATATATGTGATGTGAATACTACCATATATATGGCATATTTGGAAACCATTTTATTGCATATATGACAACATATATACCGTCATATATGCCTTTTATTCATAAGCATATACATCATATTCATACTTGTATACATTAATGCGTTTTTATTCATCTTTTTATGGGTAATTTGCGAATATGTTCATTACGGTTGATTCGCCCCGTGGTCAGTCAATTTGTTGGAAACCTTATCGTTGTAGCGAACCAATCGCATCCGCTCGGCCAGGGCTTAGCACTTTTCATTCATGTAAAACCCACGGACACGTAAGCCGATTAAATCGTCTTACGCCGCGCGATTCGAATACTGTTTCCAGTCGACATCATCATCGCACCGACAACAAAGTAATCACCGAAATACCATCGCCGGGCAGCTCTCTTTTTGGCCCGCGAAATAAATTGCTCTCGGACGTTTGACTCTGAAGATGAATTATTGCTGGCTGAGGCGGAAGTCGTTGCAGACATTTGTGTTGCTTGCCCCACTCCACCCCAAAAAGTGCGTTTGATTGACAAAGTGCGCAGGAGTGTATATACCAAAATGATAATCAGCTTAAGTTCAACGGCAGTTGTATTTTTATTAAAGGCAAATTGAATTCATGGAGGTTGAAGAGGTCATTTTTGGGCGCAATGTTTTCCAACTGGTCCTCCGTCATTTTTAGCGCTCGTCCAGCAAGTGCTTTTTTTTCTTTGTTATTTTTCGTTTAACCCTTTTAGTCTCAATCTATCGCCACAGTCATACTTAAAAAATTTACAATTAAAAGTCAAAATAATTTCAAGCATGAATGTACAAACATTTTTGTTTGTAATGTAAGTTTGAAAAAATATATATAAAGGTTTAAATCAAAAAGATTTAAAAATCAAAGCAGAGCAAAAAATTCGAACATGAAGAAGTTGTTTTAGATTTGTTGCAAATCACCTGTTGTGTTCGGCGCAACGAAAACATGTGTCGAACATAAAAGCAACGTAAACGCAACATCGCAAAAACGTTGGTACGGGATTATTTTTGCGCTGATGATTTGAAGCGAGAGATCAGTTGCTGGTTTCGCCCGGTGGGTGAAATGCAATTTATTCAGATATTTTGCTCTCGCACCATCCCGTTGTAATTTATGCACGAGTTTCTTGCAGCTTGTACGTGTGGTTGTGGTGCACAATAAAACACGCATGACCCGGTGGTCCGGACAGAAACATCTTGATGCTCGCGGATTCGGACGGTGTCGATCCTTGCGTTATCGTGATCTCGTTTTCAGATCAACCAGTCCGATTGTCCAAAAAGAAAAAAAAATCGGACCAATCACGACAAAGCGCTCACGAACTTGACCCAAATTCGGTCTTGTGTTTGTAGTCTCTCGCATCGCATTTGTTTGAGATTAAGTGTGTTCGAGGTTCCGGCGTAAGATGTGGGTGAAGGCCCCCGGGAGAATCAAATTTTTCTCGAGGCGAAATTTTCGTAATTTGTATATTTTCGTGTCTTGTCGAAGGCGATTGCAGTTGAAATATTAGTACGTTTCCGCACCTGAGAGATGTTGCATTTCGTGGCGTGCAAGAGATGATGTTTAAAATTACTAGATTATCATTTCAAACGAAACAGTTTTGTGTCAGGAGGTCACACTCGACGACTCGCGTGTCAAATTTAGGAAAATTCCAGCCATCTTTCCGGGTCGAAGTTTCAACGAGCATGTAAGATAAAAAAATCAACACCCAGTTAAAAATGATTGCATTTTTATAATACATTTGGTTTCCTTTTTTTGTAATCTCATTTGAAATTTTATACGGCAGAAACGGTTTTAGATGTTGCATGATGAATAAATCAAATTCCTTATGACGTAAGAGTAATGACAAATACAGAGAGCTATAACGGAATAACTGGGTGTTCAATTTGATTTCATTATATAAAAAAAAGGAAATAACGTTCATTGCAACAACATTTTTGCGTTCGACTGTTAAATTTATTGCTGTTGTACATGTAAAAGTGCTAATATAATGTCCCCCGGAAATACGCCGCTGCAGGCCATGAAGAAATATTACATGACAGAGAAGCATTTGCAATTTAAATAGTTCAATTGATAACAAATGACATTTTAATATAGATTCAGTTGCATATGCAAAATAACATTCTATAAGTAAGACATCGGAGATGGCATTTAACTAATTGGAGAAAAGCTATATACACAATCCCGTAAGACAAAAATACATTGAACTTCGTTCATAATTATCTTGCATTTCAATTCACATTATTTAAATTTTATCTTAAAAAATGAAAAAAAAAAAAACGTATAAGTTTGGCATTATAATTTTTATGTTCTTTTAAAATCCGCATTACTTCTTCTTCTTCTTTGTCGATTCAATTAGTATATGAAATTCCATCTTTTAATGCGATTGCGGTCTGACTGGAGAATTAAGATATAATTTTACTCTGCGCAGGGTTTCAGGGAATAATTAAAGAACATGTTTCATTTGCGGGCAAGAAAAAAAAAACAAACTCATCGAAATGAAGCGAGGAAAACGAGATGGAAAACACATTCAAATGTGTCGCGTTTACTCGCTTCATTAATTTTCATTTTCAAATTACGTATACTGTCGCTGTGTAATACACCTTGAAAACGAGATCTGAGTGCAAATGTAGTTTAGTTTCCGCGTTTGCGATTCTCTCTCTCTCTCTCTCCTTTAGATGGTGTGTGAGTTTGAAAGCGTACAACAAATTTAAGTGGTTCCACGTGAGTCGCTGCTCGAGATGTCACTGAGATTTCTGCATCAACAGCTGCACGATACGATTCCAAGTAAGACCGACAAACTACCGAGGATCCTCTCAGAATGGCAATTAGGAGAGCTTGTAACGGCGATGACGCAAAAGATGGCCCCGGCCGTTTGACGTCGAAACAAACTTTGCCAGTCCCTTAATCAGAATAACTCTTCCAAATTACCGCATGATTGATGAACATTCATAACTCAGATGTTGCGAATTCAAAAAAGTAAATAAAATATGATCAGACAAGCGAATTAAATTCACGGAGAAAAATTAACACGGTTGGAACCAAATTGACCAACTCAGTTACGGCGAGATATACAATAAGGAAAGTATTTTTGTTTAATTTTGAATTAAAAAAAACATTTTTCAAACTATTTTTCTTGATAAAACTTGATCTGATTCAAAAAATGTATTTACTCATTATTTTTATTTTTTTATTCCAAAGTTGAATAATTTCAAAATTAACTTGTAAAATGTCTTTACATGATTTACATAATATTTTTTTATACTTTTCATAAGACTTCTTCTAAAATTTCTATATGAAGTTGAATAAATTTATTTTGACATTAACAAAATAAAAAATTTGTAAACAGATCTTGGATGTTATGAAAAATGTTTATACGAATAAACAAACTTTGATTATTTCTCAAAATTGCGTATATTAGTAGTAGCAAAAACATTTTACAATCAACATAAATGCGATATTCATGTCAACCTTTTTTTTTTTAATTTTGACATAATAAATGTTATAACATTCAATTTGATTATGAACCAAAACTGAACTCAAAAATCCAGTTTTTTTTCAGCCATTCAATATTCAACTGGACACACTCACAACGGAATAAATTTCAAAGTGAACAAACCAGACGAATTTGAAAGAGAAGAATGAAAACGGAATTGAAAGCAAGCAGGTTGAAACCTGAAAATAATTTAGAAACCATTATTCGAATTAGAATCAGCAAACGTGAATCTGCGGTGTTCCCAGGCTGTCGTTCGGTCTGAATGTTAATGCACGACTTTTCTTTCTCTCTCTCATTCTAACAACGGAAAATATATGTCTTCTGGATGACGAAACAATTATCCGTTTCGTCGAGCATTTCATCTAAATGTTATTCCTGGATGTTGCACAAATTATTACGTTACGTGTATATCAGTCGAGTTTTTCACGTAAAGCCTTTCTATCCGTTGACTTTTTGCACGTTGAGACACGTGCAATGACGCCGACCAATTGTGTTTAGTCAGCGTTGTCAAATGGTATCTCCGTCTTTTCGTACGGCGCCAATTGAACGGCGCAAAACGCGAATTAGCGAGGCGCGGTTTGCGGTATCCGTTACTTTCGTTCAACTCGGCCAATTAGCTCCAATTACCCGTCAATTACCGAATCGCTCCTCGGTCCCGCCGATCATTCATTTTCCTCGCGCATTTTTCGTCGCGATGCCACTCACCAGCCTTGTTAGCTTAATTATCATAATGCAGAGATTAAAAAAAAAAGCCGCAGGTCATTATATGTAAATGTGACATTTGCTGTGCAAAACAAAAGGGTAACGCCGGCGACGATTTGTGGAAAATTGCCAGAGAGACTCGGTTCGATTATTACGGCCGATTATATGACGGAGATATTAATCTCGTTGTTAATTAAAAGAGTAAATACTTTGCTGAGTATTTATTTAATGCCCCACGGTTGCGCCATCGCCTTTGCCGCGAAGATTGCGCTAATGTCACTAAGACAAACTATAAGCGGGGCTAAGTGGGGTTACGCTGGGTTAGACGCTACATTTTTTTTTCGGCTAGTTATGTCTGCATGTGTTTGGTAATATCAATTGTATGGGATAACCATTGCGAAATTCTTGTTACCCGAGGCATTGTATACAAATCGGATTAATAAGCCACTTTTACTTTTCTTTTACTATCAGCGAAAAAAAATTTATCTTTTCTTTCATATTGTCAGCAGAAGTCATAAACTTAGGTTGGTCAAGTTTTACGTAACACACGCGGAAAATAAAAGTTGTAATTTTAATTGTTTGATTGTTTTTTTTTAGAAATCATTCTAGTAAAACTTTGTATATAATTTCAAAAAAAAAAAAAAAAATGAATAAATAAATAAAAAAAACTGAAAAATATGTAGAACAGTTTTCAGCTCTGCGTAAATATTATGATTTGCAATTGAGTTCACTGGGTTGAGTGGTGTCCGTTATTTCAATCCGTGACCATCTCACTTAATTGCCAGATCGCCTGCTATTAATTTCGGAATTGTTCTAAGAAAACATTTATCGAAATTTCTATCTCTCCGCGTGCAAATAATTTCGTAAACTCGATGATAAAATGCCACTCAAATAAACGGAACAAGAAATTTAACGATCACGACGAGAAGAGTTTCTTGTGTACACTTCAAAGGTATACAACGATGACTTGAGGGGAAAAAATGTAAAAAATTCTCCACCGCATTATTACGGATGGTCAAGGCACGGTTATCGATCAGCGGAACCGAATGGAGAGGCAAAAAAATTGTTGTGTAATAATAGAAGAGACTCTTCCATTTTGAAGCGTAGCCTTCAATGTGAAAGGCCTAGGCCAAAAGAAATTACAATGCATCAAAGCGGGATATGAATAGCTGACGTCAACCGCGATCCAGCATCTTGAAAATCGATACACACTTTCTTCAACAATCATTTTCATAGCCGAGTTTACACAATTCAACTCACTTCCCGTTATGTGGAAATTACCATCGTGCATTTTATTTTCCACCTGAACTCATACACTTATGTACCAGGGTGACTGCACCAGTGAATGGACAGTGGAGAAAAATTATCACTTTGAACCAGAAATAATACATAATATACATGAAAACAAAATGCTGTAAGAAATTGGTTATTATTTATTAATTTATTATTCAATTAATTTCCGCATATAGAGGAAACTAAATTTCCTTAGTTGATTTTTATTAACGTTCAAATGGTAGACTCCATTCATTGGTGCGCTTTCCCTAGTTCACACATTTCAAGTATTAAAACATTTTCAATAAGCGACCGAGCTCAAATTTATTTGGCCAAGAAATGTCCGACTAAAAGTATGCATAGTCAGAAAATTAATCTGACGGAATGATTTATTTTCTCCTTTCGTATCCTAAACGTGAGCGAAATTGATCATCCGTGCATTTATACCGTTGCACAATTGTGTTTGATTAATCGCGAACAAATGAAATTCTTAAGTAACGTCAATCACCACGAAACAGCAATGATTGTTTAATGGATTCGAACAAATTTACGGTGAAAATTGTTCGAGCCCAAAACGGGCCATTCTTGTGTCAATCGGACCTTTGTTGGCGGAGCCAGAGCAGAATCGTATAAATCAGCACGCGTTTCAATGTAAAACGGCGGATTAAGCTATCGGAACAAAAAAATCTGTTTAATTGCTGACGTCGCGAGCACCGACATGGGCCTTGAGTGGGCTCATGAAGAAATCGTTAATTGCGATCGATATCGCGATATCGATTCTCCGACATTTCCTATGTAAAAAATTATATGTGACGTATATGTCATACATATCTGTTGTACATCTGATCGCATGTATGTGACGCATATTTTTTACATGGGTAGTTAATTACTAATTAATGAATAAATTGAAAATTCATCAATGCAACTTTTGTACAATCCTCAATTTAATAATTATTGAAAATGAAATATGACAAATTATACCAAGAGGTCCGAGAGTTCAGGTCTTGATAATCACATCACCCAATAATTCAACAGGACACTTTAATTCAATTAGTTTAGTCTGGCTATTTATAAAATGAGTCTCTCTTCTAAGGGACTTTCACTCCGAAAATTATAAATTCAATTATAACGTTTGCACATTTTAAGTGTGCTTATAAATCATGATCCCACCGAGAGAGCCATTCAGCATTTCTAATTTATTTTTATCCCAATAATTAAACCTTTGTTTCAGCCTGCGATTCAATTGTTATACACAGTACATAATCTGTTATCTTCCTTTTATATAAGCTTCATTTAAACTATTTGTATGTGTGAAAGCTTGTACCAAGAATGAGAAATGATGTTCCCTGCTTAACACTTTAATTTCAAAGCATCGGATCGTGTGTCTCTTTGATAGGAATATCACTGCCAAGACAATAAGCCGGGCTAATATAACATCTCAATTTTTTGACAATCCTTGAAAAAAAAACAAAACAATATAAAATACAAAACATAACAAAAATAAATAAACAAAATCATGCAATAATAAAATATTATAAAACGAAAAAATGTTTTTTAAAAGTTGACTTAAAAAAATTAAAAAGCATTCACAAGTATTTCACAAATTTTTCTTGTAGTAACTCGAAATGATATAAGAATGGCATAAGGTGAATCATTTTTCATCACCGGTCAAGCTGTGCCAGTGAAAAAAAAAAAGAAAAGAAAAAAAAAGGAATTGAAAAATGATTTTGTTGCCCGTGATCTCGTCGTCTAATCGCGACCTCAGCAAGGTGTCGTTTGAAAACAATAAAGCAGGCAATCTCTGGTATGAGTGATTGTTTATCGTTGGACTCGTGGTACGCAACATGGTCCCGTGGCATGCGGGCGTTGAATCACAACCGAGATCGATAGCCGCATCGATGCGACATTGAAATTAGCCGCAGGACGTCTGCGAAGAAATTTCACTTACCTTCGTACATCTGTGCGTACTGCGGGAATCCGGCGGCTCGCAGCCACTTGCATGCTTCCTGGGCTTCGATCTCTGCAAAAAAAGGTAAATTATTATTTTAGATCACGTTTTAATGGGCAACATTCATTTCATATTTTTTTATATATCACATGATCAAAAAATGAAAAAAACAAACAAACAAACAAATAATAACATCGAAAAATTACAAAAAGGATAAACATTTTTTTTACAAAGTAAAAAAAGTTGTTCCTGTGACTGGATGTACGAGTAAGTGTGTTTGAATATAAAATTAGCAATAAAATCAATTATAGAGAAAATGTGACGCGCGAAAATTGCCTTTGAAATTGTGATATCAAACGAATCGGCTGAATGCGATCCAGTTTCTGTCCGATATTTATAGCTTCGACGCCTCGTTACTAAAATAAACCGTACCATTTTTGCATTTTCAACTTAATCAATTAACTCGCGGGAACATTTTTATAGCCGGCCGACGTGTACGTTCATTGCGGCGGGTAAGAAGAGCACGGAAAACCGAGTTGACGGCGATAACGCGACTTGTCATATTACTGATGCTCGGCTGGGATCAAGATTAATTCCACAGGGAGAAAAGGAGGCCGAGCGTCGTTTAGGTTGCGTTCCCATTGGACTGATGATCTCTGAAATCACGTAAAACGAGGCAATATTTAGAACGCAATTGTAACAAGTGTCACCGCTCAGATGATAATTCATCCTGACGCGCTCTCAATTGCGATCGACTTTATTTTTTCACCCTCAAGTTCAAAATACGACGCGTTTATTTTTAAATTCTGATCGATCTTTAAACGTGACGTTTTATTCGCACGTGTTTCAGAAACCAGTTGAGTTGAACCGAACAAGTTTTATGAAAAGAAAAAAAAATATATAATAATAGATACATATAAATTATATTTCATAAAGGTTAATCAAAGTTGAAGTAAAAAATGTCGAGTCTTAGTGGTAAAATTAACATCTATTGCAAAACGAGACCATCCGTATAATGGCAAATATGTTAATTCACATGTGGAATAACCTTATGAAAACTCGTGCAAAAGAGCGGGTAATGGCTTTCTTATTAGGGCGCGCGTGTTTCGTAAACAAACGGTAGCGCACGTCTCTAAAATCACCTCGCGTGGCCTGACACAAAGTATTCCGAGAAAAGACAATGTTCCGAGCTACACCTTGTTCTCCAGAGCGTTATCCTACATTCACTTTTATTTTGCAATGTTGCATAATTTATTATAATTTTGCCGTTGCAGGAGAGAAAACAAAAAATTGTCGTGAATTCTCACAATCAATTACACACGCGGTTGCTGTATAGGTTTTCTTGTTCACGGCCGCGTCCACGGCGACTCATTAAAGACAAAGAAATATGAAAAGAATGGAAAAGAAGAAGAAGAACAAAAATGAATAAAATAATCCTGGTTCTTGAAAAATCTTAAATTTCCCATGTGCGATTGTTTCTTTGCGATTTTTTTTTTCGAAACAATCGCTGTAAGGGCGTTGTGAAACTGATACCTATAAAATTCAAGATTCTGTTCTCATAATGAAAAAAAAATTATCATAAATTATCATCGATAAATAAATAACATGGCATAATAAACAAACGACAAAATGGATGACGAAAGCAATCGGGCGGTTATGATTGCATTTTCTCGTGATCGATTAATGGTTGATTCGCGAAGAAATCAGCGGCCTAAGTAGGCCTCGCGGGCCGATCTTATTAAAAGCTGGATCACGAGTGAGTCGCTTAGTATAAAAAGATGCCGTGCCTCTGTGTGGGACGAAAATGAAACTCAAGATCGCACAAGGAAAAGGCGAAACTGCCGAGTGGTGCAAACGCGCCAAACTCGAAATGCCGTCGCTTTATTGGTCCGTGCGCACGTTTTAATGAAGATTGATTTCCGATAGGCGACCGCGCGCCGACACGGGATCAATATGCGCGAACAATAAAACACTTCCGACTGTTACGCAAGCGAGCCAATCGCCACGTCGTTAGTCCGCCCTGGGAGTTTGTCTACGGAAACTACGGTAAAAGTCGAAGATTTTGCACCAAGATTTGAAGGATGTGGGAAACATTGGAGAAATCGCCGCGCTACAACGAAAAATAATGTTCTCTTATTTTAATTCAACCAATTATATCCTTATTTATCTTCTCTCCTTTTTTTAATTTTTGTCCCATTTTTCATTCCAGATAAAAATGAACATATGTCTGTGCATATATCTCATCATATATACAACATACCTGTACACGGACAAAACATAAATTCCACCTGTCGGTGCTGCCACAACTCTTTGGTTTTTTTAGATAATCTCC
>JAPYZS010001039.1:0-21791 GCA_030522925.1 Trissolcus japonicus | reverse complement strand
CAAAAAGTGGCATTTGTTGTCAGCTGATAAGAAGACACGGCAGTTCCTCTGACATTTTTTTTCTTACTTGGCCAGAGACACTGCCGTGTCTCCTGATTTACAATAAATTTGCTGTATAGAAATAAATTGAAAAGTATCATTTTTACTTAATTGAACGTTTTATGCTGTCAAAATTATTTGAAAGAAATATCTGAAATTCAGTCGGAATAATTTAATAAGTATGACGGATCTCAGAATCAGAATGTATTAGTAAGAATAGACAAAATTTCAGGAAACCCCCGGTTTCAGGTACAAAGTTTCTTAAATTCAGAGACTCTCAGAAAAGATTTTTTGCAGTGGCTGTTACTGTAATAGCAGATAATTAGTTTGTAAGTGGATAAAATAATCCAGCGGCGACATATAGAAAAAAAGGCACACGACACCCAATACACGTGTATGGAATAATTTATACAAACCAATGACCTTATTTAAGAAAGTTTTTCCAGTTTAATTATTGAACGATTGAATACGTTTGCAATAAATAACGACAGTTTTGCGTAAACTCTCAGACGCGAGGTGTTTTATTCTTGTCCAATGTGTATTAAGTCAGTTCAAACTCATTGCACGACGTGATTCATCAATATTCATTTCACATTAAATTAACTTTGAAATAAATTTATTCTCGAATTATCCCCTATTAGGATTTTCGAAACGGAACTTTATTTTCTTACGTGTTACTTTGAAAAACAACAAATCAATGGGAATTGAAACGAAATAATTTAATAACGATATGAAAATAAATAAAAATGACGTTTGATTCAATTTATTACAAACTGGATATTTATCTTTTTCGTCGATACGATTTTTTACATTTTTATCTCACGTTGTCTTGAAATTTAGAATATTTTGCAACATTGATTTTAATTTATATTGTGTTGCAATCATAATAAGGTATGTTAATTAGAAACCACATATCACAAAAACAACATTAATTACTTTATGAAGGGTGGTGGTCTTGTTTATAATTCAGACATTTTACTATCTAGTTGCTCAAGAATAATTGTGAATTCAAAACAACAATAAAAATAGAAAAAGACACGCTCAGCTTGCATATTTTTATCACTTTATTGTTCATATTATTTACGGCTTCTTCATTAATTATAATTGCAACTAGTTAATGTGTTCATAACTTTTATTGGCTATTACTCGAACACGATTTAATCGCTAGACGAAATGATGATCTTATTAATAAGTTGGCACTTGCATCTTGTTCACCGTGCATTAAAGTCACCAAGTAGAATGAAATTCCCGACTTATATTTTTTATACAAATCTGACCAAATGACTATTTGTTATTTTTTTTATCTTTGATCGAATGCAATGTAAATATTGCAGCAACACAATATCCAACACTGAAATAAGAAGCTGGATAAGATCAGGAAAAAAGTGTTTAATCTGACACGGTTGTTGGGAACCTTCAGCACGATATTTATAACCAGAAATTCCTTCTCAATTTGAAGATGAAATTTCCACTCTATTTGCATGTGATAACTTGTCAAAAAATTCCAAAATGTTATGTTATTATAATTTCACTTAACAAGTAAAAAATAATAAAAAAAACAAATGGAAATGTTCATTCACCATTTATTTCTGCATAAATTTATTTGCACAAAAAAAATGTTTGCTTCGTTTTTATAACAATCGGAGTTATAACCCCATTGAGTTAATAAAAATGAACAAATTTATTCCACTTCTCAGATGTAATCGAGCTATAAAAATAAACTTAAATCGCAGACAAAGGAAAGAGTGAAATTTAAGTTTCTACAAGGAAAAATCAAGAAATTGAAAAAGAAGGAAGATTGAAAAAATGTTATTCCAGGATTGAAAAAGTAATGGAAAAAGAATCTCAATTTCATTGGGATACCAATTTATCAATTATTAATAAAATATCAGTGACAATTAATTGATGATAATGTTGAATTTTTTGTTTGTTCGGTTAAATCAAGAAATAAGTGGTCCGATTCAGAACGTCGGCGAACGCACAAGAGAAAGTCGCCTGTCCGACGAAACCAGCATAATTTCGCAACAGGTGTGCAATATCTTTTATATGAAAACTTGGTGGAAAAACGTCAATAAAACAACAATAAAAATTATCCTATTGTAACGTTGCCTCTAGCACCTCGAGCCACTTATGATATTCCTGGACGCATCTCAACTTTACACTTGCTGTTACTTAATGTCACACGTATACCCGTATTAAATTCCATGTTACAACGATAATGTGGCTTATTAAATTACACTAAAACGTAATTACGACCAAATCATTCATATGTCAAAAGAGTTTCTATTCTTGTTTGTTTTTGCAACTTTACGACGAATAAGAGCTAAGAAGACAAATTTGGAAATTTATTTTTCAATCTTTAAATCCAAATATTGTAATAATCAAAAATAATAAACCTTAAAAATAAATCCTCATTAATCTTTATCACTTTTACAAAACAAAAATAAAAATTAATTCAAAAATTTCATTTACAAATTTAAGAATAAATTGTAATTAGAAAGAAAATTTTCCATTTTTTTTTTGAAAGTTTACAAAATTTTTGGATTGTTTAAACGTTTCTATTTTCTAAATAGAAAACCGAGCTGCCAAATAGAAATTCGTTAGACAATTATTTGTTTGATACAACAGATATCTTTTTTGTAGTTGGGGTCACTTTATGTAACTAATCTGGGTTAAATTCCTTTCAAGTATCTTATAAAAATGTGTGCCTTTTATCAGCTGGAAATCGATTTCAATTAAGCAATTACTTTTATAAAAGAATATTGTATACAATGGAAAATTCAGTTTGAAAATTCAAAAAATAGTGAACCTAGTAGTATTTAGAAGGATTCATAACGCTTAATAAATACTTCCTTGCGGCACTGAAGTCACGGGTGGCCAATGCCATTTGCATCATTTAATGTAACCAGTTTTCTACGGCAAATTTAAACATTTCCCTTAAAATAGTAATTACAATGCAAGTAAATTAAACACAAAGTTAGTACTAATTTGTTTCATAATTAAGTGAAAATGTATAATTTTGACACGATAATGGGGGATAAAATTGTTTTAATTGAATAATGAATCTCATACAATTTTGTTAAAATCTTTTCATGCAAATAATTAAAAATATCGTTAAATAATAGACACGGGCAAACTACGTTTATTCAAATGCATATAATCCCAGCGTTTTATTTCAATTTATTAAATTCTCGTTTGCAAAACGGTTTTTAATGTTACGTTAGAAATGGTCGCAATTCTTCCGTTTTTGCAAGAACAAGACCAACCACGAAGCCTCTTCCACAAATGTGAAAATTTTGTTGCTTGCTACAGCGAGTTTTGTAATTCGGAATTTAATCCTAATTATATTTAGGATTATTATGAATTGAATATTTTAGAAATAATGTTATCAGTCAAGTTTTTTTTCTTTTAAAGCTAAAATGTAACGAAATAAAACCAGTTCTTATGAAACAAAAAGATCTCCGTAATCGAAGATCGGTATATTTTATAGGTTGTTCAAAACCGAATCCAAAAATTCCCAATACGATGATTCAAAAAAGCCGTCAACCCTATCGAGCTGACAATCGCGCGCAGAATAATTTTCGATCCAGAAAAACCAGTTTCACGAATCTTCGTATTAAAATAATTCAATGAAAGATGACAGTTTTTTTTTATTAGTCGCCCGTTTTGCGTCTGGTATAAATCGAGGACTCAAGAAAGCATAATTGATTAACGGATTTTTTAACTCTCCGAGTAAAAAGAAAACGCACATAAATAATTAAGTAGTTAATTACACCACATTCATCTCGGCAAAAATTTTTCTCCGAGTAATTGCACGCAACTCGAAACGACAATTGTGACAAAGAAATTGTTGATTTTTCTAAGTAAAATGACACAATGCAGCATTACTTGAACAAACAATGGCTTCGATTCCTCCTTTATGGAATAAAAAAAGGTCAGCAGATAAATATTGTATACAGGTGTCCATTTCTTGTTATACAATTTAATTAGCACATCCGAATTTGAGCAAAAAAATTACGAAACGGACGTTTACATAATTTTCATAGAGAAAACACATCTTCTTATCTGACGAAATCTCTGAAATCTTGTCAACTGACGACCATTGGAGGAGAAACAGCTAAATCCATACGCGGAAATCGTAAAGCCTGAAATATAGATTGGACTTCGATTTCCAAGACGAAATTACGATTATAGAGATAAAATCTCGGTCGATAATTAAGCAGCACTTTATTTGGTGCCAAGCATCGTTTGCCGATTGTGATCGGTGATTATTTTTCGTGGCAATAAAATTGTCGCGAATCCAATGCCGCGACTTTACAAGTGAACGGCGCCTGGTTACAACGCAAAGCGCGATTAGAGTTATCTATCGAACATAATGCGATCATGGATTTCGTAATGCTCGCTCTCTTACAAAGTGTGAAATGTGCGTATGGCGAGCGCGACGCGGTTGCGCAATATGCGCACCACAAATCGGCTAGACATTTTTTGGTTCTTAAATCTAGTCGAGGACGAACGGTCAGAATCGGACGACAGGCGGGCTTTCACGTTTTTGCCACGAATTTTTGCATAATAATTTTCAGTTTATATAACGCTTTCCATCTGGAGTTAACCATTGTTTTTCGTAACTTTTTTTGCACCATCCACGAACTAGATATCGTACTTTCAAGAGACGATTTGAGCAACCTCGGAATTATTTATAAACCCGGGGGTCCCGCGGCGGTACTCCGCATTGCATAATAATCAGCATCTAGCCGAAATCTTTGGCCGATCGAAAATTAACAGTTTAGAAATTTCAGCCACTTCTGCGTAATTATTCAAATGTGAAACATATGAAAGTGTTAGACGAAAGTTGGGGAAATAAAATGGAACGTGCCTGACTGCTGCTCGAACAATTCCACTCTCAATTTCACGATTTTTAGTTTCTTTTTCGGCTTAGACGGTTCGGACGAGTGAAATGAACAAACAAATTTTTTTTTGTTCACGATGATTCATTCGTTCAACGCACGAGAGAGAAGCTTTCGATCCAATTAGTGAGAATGTTATCAGCAGCTGTCATTACCGAATCTTTAGAGCCAAATTGAATGCTGCTCCGTCATGTAAAAAAGAAACACGCGTGACAAACAGTCGAAAATGAAAGTCAAGCGAGGATCGGTTGTTAACATTCATAGATCCGATAAACAGCACTGTAAAATTGTTACAAACGAGGACTCTGTATAATTGAACGTTTCACTGTAAAAACAAGCGTGAACCAATTTTTTCAATGCCCTTAATTGAAAGTGCAACGAATGCTCGGAACAAGTGCATGCCAGCTCGCTCTCTGCTATCCGAGGCATACAATTTTTCACAACCATGCACATCTACATCCTAACCCAAACACCGGCTGAACGCATTTTCTACCTCGCGTTTACTCTCAATACGTCAATCTGAAAGAAAAAAACATAGCACGTATCTCGTGTACGAAATTTGTTGTCTCAACTCGGACTAAATTTCGCAAAAGCGTCTCTTTCTTCGTGATTTCGCGTTGTCAACGAGCACGTCGGAGAGTGTCGTCAGTGCACAGAGCGCACAACACGCGCAAATATTCTCGAAGCAATTTCACTTGCCTCGGAATGAAGCAAAGTCAGTTGTTGCGAGTGAACGCGCCAACTAGTGCGAGAAAATGGACGATGGCAGTGAGCGCGCACTTTTATTCCGACAGGACATAATCGGAGCAACCTCACGGCTACACGTGATTGCCGACGTTTTGTTTTTGTTTATTTTTAAAAATTTTTTTTAGTATTATCAAACAAATCCAAAGGTTCAAATGTAACACTGACCGTTGTCACCTTGTTATTTCCACATGAAATCTCGTCGGCCGGTGTCTGACGTGAGGCGTCGAACAACACTGCACCTACCGATCGGTGAAAAAAAGCACTTTCTCGAGCAACAACTTTTCTTTTTCACGTTACTATCAAGGCCACCGATTTTCGTACCGATTTTGCAGCTTGTCAAGCCCACGGCCGAGCTATGATAATCGCGCAGTCGACGCACAGGAGACCGTGTCTTGCCCGGATTGAGACTGGCACTGTGGAAGTGGAGAACACCAGGAATAGTGTTCACAACTTCGTCGTCTGGTAAGCTTTCTACGAGGAGTACTACGGTCAAGTGGGGAGGACATGTCGGCCATTGGCGTCTAGCTTTTGCTCCAGTCAAGGCACCTTCCTCTTCTTCTAGTTCATCATCTACACACCATCTTTTTGTGATTCCTTCCCTTCTTCTTTTCTTTTTACTTTCGTTCGTAGATTTGCGAGAAAGGCTGGACCAAAATGAACGTCACGGGATCTGAAAAGAATTTTTTTTGTTCAACGGTTTCGTAAGATTGATTTGAAAGTGAATTAGAACGTGTTACAATTTTTGGTCCCATTTTTCTTTGATCCAAAAATAGTTCAGTCATTAGTATTTTTCTTATATGATAAATTATTGTTTCAGCTTCAAGTTTTTGAGATGACAAAATTAGTCTCTGTAAAAGTCTTTTGATAAGGGCAAAAATTATACCAAAACCAAGTGGACATTCTTATTCGTATTTCGCAATTATAAAAGCCTAACCAGTTTGAAAGTCATTTTCGATCCCCCGTCATTATCTCTCTGCTTTGCAAAAAAAATACTGATGGAATTTAAAAATGTAATCAGCTAAGAAACATACAGGCTGAATAAAAATCGATTATCAATCATTCTTGTATATTAATAATTCTTTTCCTTTCCAAGAAATAAGAATGAATGTTGATAAAATAAAAAAATTATCATGCTTTAACAATAGTCATTTCATCACCTACTCCTATGAAAGTTCAACATAAACTAAAAATAATCTCAACTTGTCATAGATAGATTTTTTTTAGTAAACAAATTTACAGTTAGCACATAATGCATGCGAGATAATAATTGCAAGATTTTCTGTGTATTTGCAATCCGATCTGCCATAAACTAAAAAAATATTACTTAATGTAATTAATGCGACATTTGTATACGCACTCTCTGTTGCTTTGATGAAAACTCAAGAAAAACTTTGCTTAACCCGCGGAATGCTAATGCGGCGTTAATTGTCAAATATTTTATACTAACCACTTTTTGAGCAGCTTTTAAAACTCCAATCCTACATAACATGATGTGAAATGTAATGTATGTTTAATAACATAAATTATTATATATATTATATGTAAACATATAAAAACAGTATGTTTTCGAACGAAACATGAGACCGGTGCATAGTCTGGGATCAAAGGTCATACTAGTGTGACAGTGTAAATATTTAGAAAAGGTCGCATGTCGCTTATGGGTGATTTTGTATGATCTTTGTCAAGCGCTGTCACACGAGTGATACGACCCACGCACGTCGCCCATGACCAGCTCATTTTGGATTCGCGGATAAATATCAAAGCTATGCACTCTCGGGTGAAAGGTATCTATCACGGGCTGTAACAATTTTGTAATAAATTACACGCTGGGGAGTTTTTTGAAGTTGGAAATGTTCTGAGATTATGGCAGCAGCTTACTTAATATGCGCTTCTATTGATTTTAAATGACTGTGAATGGAAGAGGAGGAGTCTCATAATAATAGGTAACGACGTCAAAATTGAATTTAATTTCGCCTCATTTATACAATCTGAATTGATCTAACTCCTGATTTAAAACAATGCAACAAAAATATCTGAACTTACAATTTTTTAATTCTAACAATAGTGATAGGTATGTTGAAAATTAGTCGCAGACACTTTTTTCTACTTTGAAATTTCTCTTCGTGAAAAAAAAAGTTAAATAGTTCACCTAAAAAGTTGGCTCCTTATATGGTACCTTTTGTCAACCTTATGTGGGCCCAAACATAATCCGTCTGTGATTCATTCATACACTAAATTCTACTACACATTGTTGTTACTTTCTCCACAGTTTGAATTTTAATAATGGGAACCATAATTAAAAGTAAAATCAAAAAATTGAATTAAACTTTTGGTACGTAGATGATTAGGTACTTTTTTGAATGGCTTACAATTTAGTTTTAATCTTTTGAATGTAATGGGTTATGTAAAAAAATTGATTGTACAATTTTTTTTGCTTCTAAGCTGACTATTCATGTATTAATAAAGAACATAATCCAAAATTTATATTTCCATTAAACATAAATTACCCCGCTTTTGAAAAATTATCGTATTATGGTCGCCGTAAACATTTCATAACGAATGATTGATATTTTATATTGTTTAACAAACGTTCATTACTTATTAATCACGAAAATTGTCGGTATTGAAAAAGCCCTCTCGGAGGGATATTTTACATAAATGGTTTCCGCAATTATTAACAGTTTTGACAATACGGAACGCGGAAATTCATTGGCGATGAAATGTGCAAGCACTTATCAGTTTTCGTGCACATTTCTCCACTGAAATTATTTCCCAGATTTATTTCCCTGTAAATTTTCAAGTTTGCGATATTTAGCTCCGCATTAAAAATTTTATTCCACTTCCTCTTTTTTCTTGTAAACTTGAAAATTCCATCTTCAACAGTCGAAACGAGACAATTTTTTTTTCTCGCTCATTTCGTTCTTTCAACTGAGAGAATATGTTTTTTCTTTTAAGGCCGTCAAGTATTTAATTATTCCTGTTTATTTCATATGTAAAAACAAGGAAACGATCCAGGTTGCCCGTTTCTCAAATATTTCTCTTTTTATCTTGTCGTGATGGACAAAAACGTCACGACAGTTTTGTCATCTTTTATATATTAACAAAAGCCATACCATAAAGATGATGTTTATTGTAATATTGATGATAGAACAAGGACGTCATTTTTAAATGCCGGCTTATAAGAATGCATAATTATCAGACAGATTATAAATGAAGACGTCAGGCTACCAACACGAACTTACCATCGTGAATTGTTTGAAAACCTGCTGGTCACGATCGATTTTATTTTCAGGCTCCTGCAAAACAAATATTTCCCTTGTTTTATTTTGGTTCAACGAATCCATCAGTTAAAGTTCCATTAAAAATTTGTCATTGCGGAATTGTTTATTTACTTAGCGGAATATCGTTTACAGCATCATAAATTAGGTAATGTATTATTTTTGAATTGCCGTAAATTAAAGGAGATTTATTAATTGGCGATAAATTACATAAACTAAATTTATTCGTTTTGAAATCAAACCGTAGTGTCAATACCCACGTAAACATCGATCGCGATTTAAATTGTATTGGTGTAAAATTTATTTTTCAACATGATTATATCGAAACTGTCTTATTTCATCCCGAGTTAAGTGTAATATTTGACCAACGAAACCAGTTTTTCGTAAGATGGTTTTTTTATAATCAAAAAAATTGACTTTCGAATTACAAACCTGTGCACATTGCTATTAAGATCAAAAATATGTTGTTTTTCAATCTCACATCAAATTTGTTTTCAACATTTCAAAGGTCAAATTATAATATTGTTGTTACATTAACGTCTCTCGTTTTTATGCCACTCAAATTTGTTTATAAAGAAACAATTCTTTTTACGCTTTCGAATATTGTTATATTGTGCAACGAAATTGCTATAACTCCATTGAAAAGTGGATCTAAGCAATTTTGAAACTTCGATTTGTTCGATTTGTCAGAGCGAATAAAATAATACTGGCAACCGTTTTGAACTGTAACAGTGAAAGAAAATCATGCAACTTTGAAAGCCTGAAGTTGATGAGCTATGAAGACAGACGGTGATCAGTAATCGACAACACACCGCTCACTTTCTATTACCCAATCATGTCAAGAAATCTTCAAGCGACGTCTGGTTAGTTCGTCTTTAGACGACACATTGAAAATCATAAAACTGATGACATTATTGCAGACGGTGACATTTCACTAAAAAAAATGTGTCTAATGAAATCAAGATACGCGCTCCATGATGAACAGGTAACACTAATAGTTTTTGCGAATACAGCATTCATCATCTTTCATTCAATTTCAGTTCCGAGTGTTAATTACGTATAAATTATTCAAGTTTTACGAATTGCACAATTCATTATCTCGTCTGTAAAATTTCAGAGTGGCGCGAAAGAGCTCGTTTGACGTGTTTTAATTGCGACACATAAAAACGAGGTTTGTTCAATGTTTGTGTCAATGTTTATTCATATCAAAATATGAATTTGAGATGTGCATGAATTTTCGACGTCGCAAGGCCATTAATCAATTTTCAGCTCATCGCTCATCCCATCGGGATACATTTACAAAGGAAAACATAATACTGCTAAACTTGATGCATACATTACGGATCGCAAAAACGGATCTATGATAAATCAAAATAGGAATTTTTATGACAAACGAATTTTACAACGGTAAGTGATTGATGTGTGTTTACTTTGTTCGACGAATTGTGCAACTTTGCAAATATTGCTAAAATGTATTTTAATGATCCGTAACGTAAGATCTATACAAATATCATTTCATACATTTCAATCAAACTTGCTTTTTTTTTATCAAACCAACGATCAAAATTGAACATAATTTTTATAAACATGAGATCTTACAGGTTTTGTTCTCTCAAATGGTTTTTCAAAATTTGATTCACTTGTTATCTTAATGAAAAATTGTGTTCAGAATAAATTTGCATAATGTAAAAATCTATTTGATAGGTATGTTGTATGGCATAATACTGAATCAGACATTTTGTTACCAAAATGGTAAAATGGCAGTCAGTATTGTATGTCAATTACATTATAATTGACATACTGTTTGGTGAAATTCAAGACGTTGACTTTGTTGATAGGCTAACGTTGAATTGAAATGACAATTATTTTAACTACATTTTGTGATAATAAATGTCTAGTTTTTCTGTAATAATTCCAATCTTCAAATCCTGTTCCCGTACGCATCTCTGTAAAGGTCATCGTTGATTCCATAAAGTCTGGGTGAGTCCTGACAATCGACCTAGACAGAAATTATGAGAATTTAGTAGAGTTACATAAGGGGTCTACACAACATTAAAACAACTTTTAATGTTGTTTTCTTACCTTAAACCACCAATCACAAACGCGTGTAGTTTGACTAAAAACAGTGCCATTTGGACAAAGAAAGCTAAACATACGTCCTCCTGGGAGACACCAATGCCAAACCTGAAATAATGTTGACTAATTTTAGTTACAAAACATCAAAACTAATGACCAATCAAATGAAAAGAAATAAAATCTAAATCTCATTTCTAATGAAGATCAAAATAATCATGAAATTATCATGGTCCGTTTCCCGGTTAACTATTTGACATTTTTTATTTTCTATTATGAAATGAAACTTTGTTAATTAAAAAAACTTAATTGATCTACAAATTAGTTTCTTTAGCCGGAAAATATCCATAATTGCATTACATAATATTCTCTCCTCATCTTGCCTTTAATTGGTCTTTTATCTTTGAAACAATAGGAGTAATTAAAGTTCGGCGGTTGGCTCATTTTTCTCCACTCACCTGACATCTAGCTTCTGGATCTGAATAGTATCCCGGCAGCTTACCTCTGCAGGTAAAACTGAGACCAAAAGGTACGGTATTGTATATCGGATAATCTACTCCAGGCGTATATCCATCCACTTGCTAAAAACATTAATGACTTATTATAATTTTGTATAATACAATTTTTTATAATTGTTATCTTTAAAATAAAATTTTTTTATTGAAAAACTGAAAATAATATTCCTTATTATAGGCAACCTGCACTGCACAGATGCATGGACTAGAATTGGTGCAAGGAAACTGAATGCATCTCAACTGTCATTAACTAACCGAACAAAGGACGTGCGGAAATTATATAAGCTATAGGCTGCTGGCACAATTGAAAATTTAATGAAAACCTTGACAAATGTTAATGATCTTGAAAAGAATCTTATACAACTCAAACGAATTGTAATGAATTCGCAATCACAAATTTCTTTCAACAAAAAAGTGCGCCATTCTGGCAATAAAATTTCGTCATCAAATCAACAAACTACTTCCCTCGAAATATTTTCATTGCCCTTTCCTTCACTGTAATAATTTTATGGGCCCAGGATGCAAGTTGCGAACTTGCGCGTGATGCAAGAAAAGTGCGCCAGGATGGGTTCGAAAAAAAACTAAAAACAAAAGCGTAAAACATTGCAACATTGAATATTTTCCATCGAACATAAGTTAACACAATCCGTTTGTCGGCTGCAGGCGATAAAGCTGACCGGAAATCATGCATATTGTTCTCGTCAAGCGGATGCGTATGTTTCGAGTTCTTTGTATTCGATCTTTTCGTGTTATGCACCCTTTCGCGTAATATCGAGTGTTCTTATCGCTCACACTCGGGATAAGTATTATGCATGTCGGAATTTAACGTTAAAATTTAATCGATGTAACAAAACTTGTAAATTTCTCCTTTCACTTTCGTACAATAGAAATGTTCGCCAAATTTCAATTCTTAGCACAATGACTCATTTTTACAACTTGGAGATCAAAAGTCTTCATCACTGATGACAAACAAAATGACAGTCATACAAATGCATAGCAATTATTTTTTCACAGTTTTTAATTTGATAAAAATCGTTGCTGAAGACATAACGATTTTATAATTGTAATTATAGTATATCGCAACTCTAATGTTCATTTCCTTTTTAAATTTTTTCATTCAATCAACGGTACGGTACATAATGCAAAACTAGATATTTTTAAAAACATACTACATGCAAAGAACCTAATTATTATAATTCTAAAAAATATTTTACATGTAACTAGGTAATGTAAAATAAATGGCTATGAAAGTGTATAAATTGAATATTTATCATGGCGATAGTTAAAATCAACATTTAATTAGATCAATTTAAATGTTATTGCTTTTTAAACTAATATAAAAATGTTTTCATGTATTGATTTACACTTTTAATGAAGAAATCACTGAGTACATTTTCTTGGCCATTACTTCCGGTGAAAATGTGTTGCGCGATACTGCAACGCGATAACCTTCACACTCAGTAAACGAATTATTAAATGATTAATTCTGCTCAGAAGAGCGAAGCTTCAAAAATGATTATCATTAAAAAAATTGTCCCATATAAGTTTACATCTCAACTAATCTAACTTACATCAAAACTCTATAAAACATTAGGTTTCATTTCATTCGTGCAATTGCAGTCCCCAATTTCATCAATGAGATTCATTGTTTTGCCTATGATAACAAATATCAACCACCATACACGGTGCGTCTCCGAAAACTTTCTCAGGTACTTTCCCATTAGAATTGCAATGAATAAATAATTAATACAAGCTGATTATTTTGTTTTGATATCAACATATCTGTCGGCGAGATAATTATTCATACAATAGTTATGTAAATGATCTCGCAAGATATTTACACGATCCCGTAAGCCCCGTCTTGCATTCTCAAATCGACGTTTCTTCATGAAAGCGAAATGTATAAAGGAGCAACTCTTACCGTTGCGTTAATTAGAATAAACCAACCCGAGCTCCAGCTTCTTATCTACAGAATTCGCCAAAAAGAGTGCGTAATCTATGTTTATTTTTTGAACTCAACGACCGTGTCGCACATCATTAAGAGCGATTCTCGTTTTTCTGTATCGCTGGTATCACGAATTACTGTCAATGCCAAAATATGCAAATCACCGCCGATCCAAAAGCAACGCAATCGCCTTTTAACGAACCCTCAGATTAGATTTAATTGGAGCCACTGTTCCAGTACATTTGACACGGTGAATTGCTTTTACTTCAATTCTCTTTTCGGGTACTGGCAAAAAAATTCGACTGAAATAACTGGAAAAGAAACAATAGTGGCCCATAAAATTGTTCTCCTGTGCACCAGATATATTTTTTTTTCTCATCTGAGAGTCCACATGACGATGAGAAACGGCGGTACGCAATTTGGTGTAAAAGTACTACGTAACTTGATTACTATGAGCTGAGCAAGAACCACGAAAATGCAATGCGCGCGATGAGAAAGTGACTATTTCGAAGCCTTAAGAGGGTTAATTAATTAATTAGTTGATGCCGCACACACCCGACCGAAGTGTGATGCCAGAGATACAGTTCACACTCGCTGTCATTGTTCCAACGTGAGAAGTCACAAGGATATCCATTAAAAATCACGGTTTTCCGACAATATGCCTCTCGTGAAGTAAGAAAAGATGAAGAGAAGTCAACGTAACTACAATTGCACAACTTGGGCATGCGTAACACGAATCTTGTCCTAGTCGATAGATCAGTGCGAATATAATTTTAATCGAATCATGCTTACCGCCATTGTTTGGTATAACAGGATCAGACCGAATATTACTAGGGCGTATAGTATCTGCAATTTGTTTAGCATCTGGAAACAAAACATCTTGGATCAATATAACATTTTATAACTCTGAATTATTGGTGGAAAAATATATCTTTTATTTAATTTGGTTTTGTTTTGTTTTGACGTCGACTTGTTGGTACAAATTATGTGTAATAAATTTTGATTGTTTTTGTAGTAAATTATCGAAGTTATTTGAGGCTGTGATTTCGTTATGATTACCGAAAAAATATGGAATTTATCGTTATTTACAGAACTGTGAACACTAAATCAATCGTTTTTAGTATGAACATTATTTGCACAATCTGTAATTGTGTAGTAAAGTGCTGCAACATTATATTGTATCCATATTTTCTGATTTTATTGTGATGTACATCATTTTTCTCAACGTGCAATAAAAGAAACTCATTCACACAGTGCTCGTCTTGTAACACACGAAATACAAAAAAAATCTGCAAAGTTAATGGTATAAAGGGATGTCATTATTTAATGGGAAAACGTAAAGCTGTTTTTATTAATTAACTGAATTTTACTGTCCACTTTCTAAAAAATGTTGAGTAATTTTATGAGAATCGTTTGAAGGGTTATGATGAGAAATACGTCAATTCCATTCATTTTTTAAACAAATTTTATCTGACGTTGTAAATTTGAGATAGATGTTAAAGCAGACAGCTGACCATTTATTTTTAGACATGTTCAAATAAATTAATCTTTACATGTCCAATAAATTTTAGGTCTATGACACAACTTTTTACATTGCACTCATTAGCACTGAAAAGTTATGATTTAAATATGTTATTAATTTTTATGATGCTAAATTTCAATAACTTATTTACTCTACTGAATATAACGCAATTGAAAAAATTAACAAAAAACGTGAACGGCTTTTAGTTTTGGTTCGAAAACCAATGTGTATAAACAAAAGTAATTATTGTCTCTTACGACTAAGCGAGCGACTAAGCCATTTGTGCTTTGAAGTGTGTCTGTCAAATATATTTTCCAGTAGAGTAATTTCAGTCGCTCTAAATATTCAAATATTCAAGTTCAAATCTCGAAAGTTGACAAAATCCAAATTCAAGCTTTCCAAAATTCATTGATGATGTAAGTAATAAAAATTAAATTGAAATTGATTGAATTAAAAAATTTTTTTAATTCCTTCCAAATGTATCGAAGTACTGATTTACTTTGTGGTAACATAAGAAACAATCTTAAACGTACCTTAATTTCACAGTTTTTCATTTGGTGTAATCCACAATGTCACTTCACATCCCGATTAAGTTGATGCAATGAACAATGTCATAATTGTAACAACCATACAATGATCAAATGTCAAAATCAATAATCCCCAGTGAACGAGAAATTTGGAGGAAACGTGAATTGTAACGTTCTCACTTGAGTTGCAAGTGTTTTGAAGAGGATCCCTATGATGTGAAATATTTATATGGACAATACACGCGGGTGGATCGTTAGAATTGTATTAGAGTTTGGGAAGGGGCTCAACTCGGAGACTCGCTATTCTTGTGGCTCTCATACATCTCTTTTTCGAGCGAATTAAAGTGTGCAGCGATCAAATTTGCGAGAAAAAGAAAGAAACTTTTGTTTTCCTTCGAGGTAGGGGTTTCCCTTCTCCTTGGATGCACCAACGGAGAAGACACTTGTTGCACAATCAATGCTATTATAACCGTGAAAAAATCAGCTCAAAGTGTTCTTCGAAGAATGAAGTACGATCCTAAAGGTGTTATAAACGGTATTATCTAATCGGTAACAGTTTTCATTCATGGATAGATCTTGTGATAATGAAAAAAAAAATTGTTTCAGCCCAAAAACATTTTCCAGTCCAATAATTACTTTCAAATTTTTTTTATAAAATAACATTTTGGAATCAAGTTTGTAAATCAAGAGATTAAATTTGTTCAAATAACAAAAAAGAAATTAAAATTTTGTTTCAATTAGGTTTAATTTTTGTTCGCAACAGGCATAAACCTGAATTTGGGGTAACAATCAAAACGATTCTTCTGATGCCTATTCTCTGACATCCTTGTATTAATTCGGAAATAATGAATGCATGCTAATATAATGAAATATTGTCTTGTGTGTAACACTATTGTTGCATCTTACATCAGATATGAATATGTGCGGATTCATCTCCGTAAAACGAAAATGCGTCGCCGATTTTTCACAAACATATTTGATCCAAAATTATAATTACATGTACCTTATCAGGCAAAAGGAATCTAAGTCCCAGGATTTGGTATATAATTTAGAAGATTATAAACTTGACCGTGTCTTCTACGCAGTGATATCTCCATCAACTATAATATTCCGGCAGGATATTACGTTATCGATTGCCCTGATAAAAATCCAATAATTAAGTTTTTCAAAAATTTGCAAAAACATTTAAAACTGAAAAAAATTTTAATATTTTTCAGAACAATAGTTCCATTGTTTTTTTATGTTTAAGATTCATGAAAACTATAAAATTACAAGTACCAGAATTCTTTGAAATGTTAATTATACAAAATAGAAAAACATTAAGTATAAGTTTAAATACAAAGATCATGTAATGTGAGTTAAATTGCAAGAGCAACGAAAGAAAAAAACAGGTCTTCGAACAAGCGTGGGAATCTGAAAATTGCATTGAAAGCATCTTCAAGATCACTCGTTTTCGCTCGAGTAAAAAGTTTTTCATGATCGATTGATACAAATAGCTCTATCAAACAAAATGTAAAATGTTGTAAAAGAGCATCAAACGAAAGGTTTCTTTGCATCTGTTCGTGAATCAAATCACGTGTTTTATAACAAACAATTTTTCGGTTCTTCTAACACAAAATTAAATATTCATACAAATTGATACTATTGAAACTAATCATATAACTATAAGATTTTTTTAGATATAAGTCTTTCAAGAAGACGTTGATTTAGGGTCAAGAATATTTTTCTTGACCCTAACTCTCTATTCTTTACTATTTTTATTTATAACTCAGTAAAACCAAAATTGATTACACCTTTGTCAATCTATTAATTAAAATGTCAGCTGTGAAAAGCCATTATTCACATTCGCACCACATTTTTATTCAACTCGCGAACGCATCTTACTTAAATTCTCACATTTTTCATGTGATCATTACATTCTTTCACATACATTTTAAACAAGACATTAGGTTGATCGTATTTTTATCAATACCCTAAATCTAAAACATTTTATTTGCACACAAAATTGTAACATTTTTTAACGATCTTCTTTGAAAAACCGCATTATATTTTTGACATTTATTTTTGCATTTCACGATGTCAGATGTGATGATACACATTTTCGAGCACGACAACCGAATTCGGAAGCAATGACCGTTGAACGAAAATTCGTTGTACTTTTTTTGACTTGGACAGCGGATGCTCACGCATGGTTAACACTTGCATTTCGTGACACCAGTGCCGCCTTCCGGTTTTCATTCTATTCCTGTCCTTCAAATTCAGCAATTCGTTTAAAAATAGCTGAATGCATTTAAATTGCTCTAATCAGAACGTACTTTTAAATTCGAGTAGTTTTTGCAATCAAACAATATACTAACAAAAAAATAAATGAAAAACGTCTTGCCTCAGAATTTGTTTTAGCAAATTTACTGATTTCACATCGAGTCGTTTTGAATAAACACTTTCATAATTAGAGCAACGTACATTTCGAACGAAAGTGTACCTGTCCTGCAAATGTATATAATATGCATGAACCTGCGCTGGTTTGCGCATAAATTAACAAATCCCTCTTTACCTGATTATCATCACCTGACTCGTTTCCGGTGAGGAAAAACGAGAACTGGCGGAATAAATTAGAACTCAAATTTTTGTTCAACAATCTCCCATACGATAAATTGTTCGACGCTAGAAGTCAAAAACAAAGCCAAAATTGCAAAAACACATCCAAAAACCTGAATCACAAAAGATCAAACATCTTTACTATGACCAATTAATTAAGAGATTTTTTTTCGGCGCTATTGCACACTTTTTGCAATCTCTGAATTTGTCTATGTTCGCACTGTTCTCTTTGTTAGTGAAATTACCCAAGAATTGTTAAAATGTATCGCGTCGCCATTTCGAAAGTGCATCTTCTCCTCTTTTTCTTTGCAACGAGAATTTCAATATTGTCGAAAAAATTGTACGATTATTCTCTTATACCAACATGAAAAATCGCCTCGACCTGGGCGAGTTTCTTGCTCGCGTATATCGATGGGTTACCGATACTTTTTGGTTTACGACCGTGTGGTAGGTTGTTGTTCGGACTGTTGCTCTGCAGGTGTAGGGCACAAGTTTGCTCGCCGCTCGGTCCACAGCTGTTTTCCGGTTCAACGCGAATTACTTAAAACGGTTTTTGAGGTCCCAAGCCCAAGACTTTTAAAGTCTAATCTTGGCGAAATTTGCCAAGCAAGATGCGAGAATGTTCAACTCAGCCATTGTGTATGGTGTGATTTTACTTTGTTCGTTGGTTTATAATTAAGATAGCACTTTTTGACTTTTAATGAATTATCTGATTTGATTATCACATTTAATTTGTAACCTTGTGTCTAAAAAGTAAGAGGAACAATTAAGATGCGATCTTAATTCAGCGACGGTTGATAAAAATTGTCAATGAAAAGCGCGTTTAAAATAACATTGAGATTTAACAAATTGAAAAAAAATTCATTTATCTGTTCCATTTGACCTTCTTAAGAGGAGATTATGCAATTTTTGCAACAAAAAATAGTGAAAAGTTTAAAAAAAAGGGAAACGTTATTTTTCGCACACAATGGGTCTTTGTGCTTTTGTATCGCTCATTCATTTGATAGTAATTAAAAGTCAAGGTGCATGGGTGGAATAGCGACAGGTATTAGAAACAGGTACGTTATGAAAACAACCCCAACGTTGTGGAGGTGCGAAGTCATGCGGCTCGTAGGGATAAAGGGCGTGGCTAAAAGAGGAGCTCGAACCTCTCAGGAAACCGGAAACGGCTCGTCGAGCGTCGGTGGTAGCGGCGGCATGGCAATGGCAAGGTCTCTGGCTCAGTTGTTTGCTATACGCCGAACATACCTAATGCGATCGAACATTGTTCACAAGTGAGACCAAGTGAGACCACAACTTTACCAACCGATTTTTCAACAACATTGTGTAAGTTAAAAAATTTGATAGATAATTCGTACAAACGATCGCTTGTATCTGAAATTGAACAGGTTCATTTTGGAAAAAATAACCGTTCCGCTTCAGTTGGCGTTTGAATTTGATTCGCGTTGGATGCTTTGGTGGTAAACAAGTGTTGCATAATTCATGGATCATTTCATAAGGCACTTGATAAGCAAGTAGAGATTTCAATGCTCGTGTAAGAAATAATGTTCCTCGATCGATTGCAAGAATGAAATTAAATAAACATTTATAAGTGATTTGAAAGATAAATGATATTTTTCATTGGGGAATTAAACAAAAAACTTTTGAGTCGAGATTGTTCAGACTGCAATCCACATGTTAACCGCTCTGCGCAAGGTGCTTGCAAATTTATCGCCCGATCATAATTTATTCCGAATTTAAAATTCCCCCTGAGTAATTGATTCTACGATTTTTGTTGCTGTTACTATGCTATAAATCAGAACATTTTATATGACACTGCGTTTTTTTTCGACCTTTTTATTTTTTTCATTTTTTCCTTCTTTTTCAGAACCAATTTTTTCAAAGTTCGTTCGCCTTTTTGTGTCGCGAATTCTTTTGTGCCGGCTATTGGTTCTTTAAAATCTTTCACCGTAACGCGTTAGCCGGAACGCCGACAGTTCAACAAGCTATAGTGCGGTTTCTATTTTGAAAGGACAAAGACTCTGAAATACACGTCTAGTTCTTGAGTTTTAATATATAGATCTTGTGATCTCCCGACGCACCTGCGCACGTTTCAATGATCGAGCTTAATTTAAGGCATCTAGATCCACCTATAGATTACAATACAAATCATTTCTTTTGACCTACAAAAATTTAAATAATAAAAAACAGCCAATAATTTTTTTGTCTAAAAAACTAATTTAATGCTTTTTAATTTCAGAAAAACTGATTCGTCAAAAATGTTAGCCGAAAATCCAAACCAGGACAAAGACTACAACCAGAACAAAGTGCATCCAAACCAGTCGATATCATCTTTCGAGAGCGATTACAGTTCGGACGAGTCCTTCGAGCTGCCCCAGATCTTCCAAGTGAAGTATCTCGGATCCCAAGATGCCAGAGGTCTATGGGGCATCAAGCACACGAGAAAACCAGTCGACAAAATGGTCGAGGCAGTGAAATCGTCGCCATCCGGAATCAGTCTTCCTCTGCTCAAGATAGTCGTCTCCGAAAACGAGGTGTCTTTCAGCTCAATCGGCAAGAGGAGCCCTGCAAACATCCACAAGGTGTATCCAATCCGCGACATCTCCTACGGGGTGCAGGACATCGTTTATACGCGAATATTTTCCATGATTGTCGTCAGAGACACGGACAATCCTCGACGACCTTTTGCTGAAAAATCCGCGACGCCGTTCGAGTGCCACGGGTTCGTATGCGAGTCCAAGTACCAGGCGCGACAACTGACCTACGCGCTGGCCCACGCCTTCAAGTTGCAGTCGGAAAAGATGAAGGAAAGCAACGAAGATTCACCGGAACAAAGACCAGCGATCAATGTCCGCCCGCACAACATTCGGGTTGACATCATTTGCAAAACTTGAAAATTTTTTTGCAAAAACAAAAGTTTCAACGGATTTGTCTATATTAGTTTTTTTTTAATTTTTGTGTTAGTTGTATGACGACATAGAAGTATGGTATTTTTATTTAAGGTTCCCGCAAAGAGGCTATAATAAGTATTACAGCATTGCAATCAGCGATACATGGCTAGTTATCCAAAGAGATCGACTAGAATGAAACTCTTCATGCTAACGCATTTTCAAATGTCTTTTGCGAGTTCGCTTGTTCATTTTCGCTTTCAACAATTTATGACCTATGTAAATAATTGTGATTCAGTTTTACATGTTGTACATAGTTTAATTGTTAGTTTTAAATTATAATTAAAAAGGGGAGAAAAAATGTAATGAGTTGTCTCTGATTGCAACATCATTTTCTCACCAACCTGGTGTATTTCATACATTGAAGACCAATATCGAAACATATCATTAAATACGTGTAAATAAAATGCAGGTGTTAATTTGACGAGGAATTTTTTTCAATTATAATCATCAGGCATGGGACGATCGTGTAAACTAGATTGCTTTATGTTTAAAATTACTTCATTAGGCAATACTATTTCGTTGCTTACGTTGTATATAATGTGTACGAATGTGAATAATTGTGCAATCGAATGTGTGTATAACATTCTTTTGCTTAAAGGCGCATTTAGTGTTTTTTTTTCAACGCGTTTTCGCGTACGCAAAGATCAATGCGTTTGCGTAAATTTTACGCGAACGCGTTCGCGTAAGTTTTG